>JAQGCA010000149.1:0-41296 GCA_034698945.1 Protaphorura quadriocellata | reverse complement strand
TTGAAGATTGGTACAAATCCTCCAGAAATAAATGCTTGCAACTACTTTATCATCAATCGTCAATTCATTGTCTCGGTCAGTTTTGCCAGCACAATCAAATTAGTCCAAAACCAGGATTGAAATTTACAGCTAAGTATTTTAATCTCATTGCAGCTCACGTCTGGAATTGTGGCCTATTTGGTGATTCTATTCCAATTTCGAAGCACAGAAGTGCACAATACAGGAAAAGTTTAAACCTTTTCAATCAAAATTAGTATTAACATTAACAATTTGTAGTTTGTAAGTGTTGGGTTTACTTTAATAAAAGATAATTTTATTTTTGAATTGTGTTGTCCAGAGCAGAAGTAATTCTTTCTTGAAATATACATAGATAAAATGCTCTGTAAGTGTGCTTCGGAAGTGTTTATAGATAATGCGGTCAGCTCATCACTTGTTTGCTCGGCATATCCAGGGTTTCATCCTCCAGCACGCAAGGACTAGGATCGCTACGTAAATATAATACATTTCACACTAGTAATATTTTGACAGCCATGTGGTTGTAAATATCGTGGATATTTGGGCCACGGGGAGAATCAATTAACGGGAGTATATCATCAATATCTAAACCCACTTAAGATGTTCTAGAATTTGCAGAACTGTGTATTAAAGTACATAATAGTCTAACCGCATTGAAAGTCATTAAGATTATGTATTTGTCTTTAGGGCGATCTTTAGCGTACTAGAAACTAATTAATTTGCTGACGGTCTAATAATTTTAGCTCATCTCCACTTAATTTATCTACCAATATTAATGAATTGCATAGTTAATACCAAGTTAATACCACGATTGTTTGACTTCTCCCCCTGGGGGAGAAGGGGGGAAGGTTGTCAAGGAATCTTGGTTAATACTCCCAATTTACGCAATGAAATAAAAGGAGGGTGGCTGGCAGTCGTTGTGAAATAACTTTCGTAGTGGCTTCTGGATCCAAATGTTAAAAAATTCCTGATATTTTGTTCGCCAAATAAGGTGACTAAAGTGTTTGTGTGCAGATACATTTTAGCAGCTTAATGTTACTGCAAGTACTATCAGGGGTGTTTAAAATGTAAGGCATTCGAGTACTCCATTAAACAGTATACCGTTTCTGAACCCGCAAAATAATTAAAAAAGAAATGAACGGAATGGCGGAATCTCCCGATGCTTTATTCCTGGACATGTCGAGTTACATTGTTACAGTTTTACAATTCTCGGGATACTTTCCTTACAAGATTGATAAATACGGAAGACTTCAATTCAAGTGGTCAAATGTGTTAACAATTGTCAATATTGCTTGGGTTCTACTATTTTTATGTGGTGGTTTATTCCAGGGATTCATGTCACCCCCAGGGATTTTTGATTTCAAACATTATTTTCTGAAAACCGATGTTATTACAATTTCTGCAGTAGTTTCGTTTTACTCGTTGTACACGATGTTGCTGAGAATGAACGGGTTGTTTTCAGTTCGCAGTACAGACATATTTTGGAGAAACAATTGTTCACTTCTTGAAAAGTTTGTCCATGGAACGAATTTTAAAAGTGGATTGGATCGGATCAAATCAGTTCAGAAATGGGAAGTTGTGTTCCAATGTTTCTCTGGAACATTTGGAACAATTTATTTCGTATTCGTATATGTTGAATACGTAGTAACACATTACCATGATGACTTTAAAATCGTATGCATGATATTGTTTTTCCAAGTTTTTAGCTTATTAATATTTTATTCCCATTGGGCACACCCTATTTGGATTTGTCATATCTTAAAATTCTACGTAAATTGTTTGTCTACGATTGACAATGAATTTGAAACGATTTTAGCAGAATATTCAAACACTGCGAATACAAATAAATTCAAGTCTCAAAAGGAGGAACAACTTTTAGAAAATATTGCATTGTTTTCAGCTGTCGAGAAACAAATCGAAGATTTCAACCAGTTTTTCGGACTGAAATTAATGTTTGAAATAATTTTTTCGGTCTTGATATTTTTGACTTATTCTTTCGTTACTATTACTTGTGCACGACATGAGGGAATGTCCTGGACACTCCTACTCTTGCCAGCTGTCATTTTATCTGGTCATGCCTTGTATCGCCTTGGAACAGATTCGAATGATGTGACCGTCAAATCTAAGCAAATTCTTTCACATCTTATCAACCTCAACAATTTGGATTTGTCACTTGGCAAAAAAGAAGGGGTAAAATCTCGGTTTTGTAGTTCATAATCAAAATTAAAAATTCATCAAAATCTACTGATTATTTTATAAATCGCTCTCAGGAAGATAAGACGTCGGCCATTGCCTGATTTTAAAATAGAACACGGGAGCGATGTCATAACTGTTACAATATTGTAACGCATTTGAAAATTCCAAAAATACAGTATACAAATTTTCTATTCCAGATACAGTTGCTGGCAATGAAATTGAGCACAAATCCTCCTGTAATAAATGCGAGTCACTATTTCGTCATTAATCGTGGACTCATTGCATCGGTTTGTAAAACAAATTTAATGCTTAAATGAGGTATTTAGAAAACGAAAATTAAACATTTGCTTCCTTGTTTGCAGATTTCTTCATCTGTCGTTGCCTATCTCATAATCCTCCTTCAATTTCGAAATGCAGAAAGCAAGGCAGAAAATACTTGATCGCCTACAGTTACCCTATTTGATGTCTTCTTGTAACGAGGCGCTTTCGTTTGGCGTCCAATATCTCATCATCGAACTAAAATGCACTGAGTGCATAAATCGTACGGTTTTCCAACGGGTGACTGTATTTTAAAATTTAGAACGAAATAATCAGTTTCGACTTTGTATAAGTCAATGTCAAAAGTTTTGTGTGTATGTTTGGCAGTCGTATTGTATCGGTAATATTCATGAGTAAAAAACTTAAAATTATTGACTATTAGAGGCATTTGTAGCTACTCGAATATACAACTTGATTTAGTGAGCATAACCAATTAATGCTAGTTACTCATATTTGGCTAAAAAGTACTGAAAGTTTGGCACTTCTATTGTCTTTGAATATTTTAAACGCGATTTTGTTTGGAGTCGATGATCTCAGCATTAAAATAAAATGGACAGCTTGCTTAAATCGGATGGTTTGTCAACGAACGACTGTATTTTAAAATTTAGGACTCGTCCAAAATTAATCAGTTTATAATTGTTGACATATATTTCTCTGTAGTGATGTTTCTTTTCACTTGCTTTCCGTGGGATAAATTAATAACTTGGACAAAACCTATTACAGATATTGCCTTATCCATTTAGTACATTCAATTTATTTATTTGTCATCCGTACTTTGTGATCAAATAATTTCCATACATTGTGGACTCTGCTCTGCAATGGTTTGAATGCAATGGTAGTGGTTTGAAAATGGATTGTGATAATTGCGTGAAAGCGCAGAAATACTCTCAGTTTATTCCGAATCTATTGAAGTCGTGAAGTCGGATTTCACCACAAGAAGTGGAGGCGAGAAAGCTTGCCGGTCACCCTATTATTACACATTATGGAGAAAAATTTGGAGGAAAGTTCTGAAGATTTATTTCTAAACAGTTTCACATACACGATTTGGAGTGTTACCTTAGCGGGCTATCAACCTCGGCAAGTATTTCAGAAATTGAACCCAGGGTTCAACTGTCTAAAACTTTCAGCAATTTATCCCATCAGTTTAATCGGAGTCACTATTCTCCTCTGGATTTTAGAAGTTGTCAGGTTTTCTGAGAATTTGGAGAAACTGATGAAATTGAATGATTATGTCCAGGCCGACTTATTTTCTATTTTTGCGATACAAGTTTTTTCGAAAATATATTGTTTCAGCTTGAGATTGTTTGGATTGTTCAATTTATCCACGACCTTAAAATTTTGGCGAAGGAATTACTTACTTTCAGTAATGTTTGAACAAACTCCAAATTTTAATAATATGCTGACCAATCTTAAAATTACTTCAGGACGTGACCTTTCGTTTTGTTATAGCCTAGTCGTACTACAATTTAGTTTATCTGTGTACCTGTATACTTTCTATATCCCATTTAATGATGTATATTTAAAGGCCAGTCAAATAATCGTTTGGATTCTTTACGGCTTACATTGGAGTCACTCGGTTTGGCTCGCTAGTTTCCTGAAGTTTTACACAGGATGCTTTTCACTAATTAGTCAGGATTTGTCAAATATTTACTGGTATGCAAAGACTGACAACAAAGTGATGATTGCATATGTTGAGAGTGGCTATAGAAATAACAGAACAAGACATATCGATGGAGTCAATGATCATGGAATTGAGGAAAGAGTTTTAAGAAACTTGGAATTGTATGAATCTGTTGATAATCAAGTTAAGGATTACAATACATTTTTTGGAATTACTTTGGTACTGGAAACACTTTTTTGCGCATTTCAAAGCATAACGGGTGGATTCATTCTACTGTCTTGTATTATGGCCGGAAAAGTTATCCTAGGGCTCTCTTACTTAATACCAGTCATTTTATCTCTGAATATTTTGTACCGTCTTGGGACGACTTCGTCAATTTTAACAGACGAAGCAATGAAAGTCAGTTGGAACCTCTATAATGTACACAAACTAGAACTGTCATCCTTCACAAAGGAAAGGGTAAGTTGACCAGATAAATGTAATTTTATAATTACGAAATAAATACTATTCTTCTAGAATATGAACCTTCCAGATTCAATTATTGTCACTCAACATAAATACAAATCCTCCACGAGTGAACGCCAGGCATTACTTTCACATTGACAGAGAACACTTGACATCGGTATGTCATTTTGAAAATAATAATACTCCTAAATTCAGTTATAGTAATTTAAATCTCCATAAAACATTTACTAGCGCGGCAAGGGGACCAAAATTTATAATTCAAGTTAAGGTAGTAAAATGGATAAATTTTGGAATATATTTGCCTTGATTTTATAGGTTCTGGCTGCAATTGTCGCTTACTGGGTGATTCTCCTCCAATTTCGTGGAAATAAACTTTAGGGATTCCACTAATTTCAAAGATTGGAGTCACGCCGAGTTGATTTATTCGCGTTAGAAAAATTATTACAAATTATGCAGGTCCTTTTTATCTCAGGAACGACGAATGTCTTACATTTTAGTACACTTTTGTCTTCATTACAAAATTCCGATCAATTGTACATTCACTTAAATTATCGTTACCAATATTTAACTTTTATCCTGAATTCCTCTTCGTCTAATACTAATCAACTGCAACATCTATTTACTAGCTTACTGTACATGTGAAAACGGGTTATCGGAGAATCTTTCTATCAAGGCTCAAAACTAACAACCAAGCAGATTTTATCAGCAGATTGCAATATTAGGAGTGCTCTTAACTCCAGTTTGCTTTCGCCCAATTCAAATGTCTTGCAGAGTTTTCTAATTGAGCGTCTTATTGTTATTTGGTTGTTTTAACGAATGTGCAATGCTGGCAGCTCGTTTTAAGAATGTTCAAACTTGGCGTAATTTTGTCACTGGCTATTAAGGGTTAAATAATGTTTGTTCCTAGTTTCTCATTGTTAATAGCACTCCTGGTAAAGCCGTCACACAAGGACATTTTATATTAGTGTTCTCATTACTGAGATGGCCGTGGCATTTAAAATGTTGGTTCGTCCTTGAATGTCATTTTATTATTCGGTAGAATAGGAAATTAGAATTTTGATTAATTTTATAAAAGCGAATGTTACATCTGACTTAAGAGTTAACCTAATTACGAACACGTTTATGTAACAGTTGGCTTGTTAGTTTAGCTAATATCGCATGTTTGAAGTTATTCAACTAGAATTTGCGATAAGCGGTTGATGATTTATTCAGAAGTTAAGCCTACAATGAATTTGTTTTACCTTTAGGACGACACCTTGCACTGTGTCGATTTAGAAAAATAGTCTACTTGGTTTTTGGTTCGATCCAGGGTAACAACACACGAGACACGACCCATTGTTTCAATTTTACATAAAAGTGGTGCCAGAGAAGCTCAACTCGATTGATTTTTTTCCTTAGTTTCTTTGAGCATTGAAAGTAGGAAGAATCCATTACATTGAACTCAGAAAGTAAAGGAAGTTCCGTAAATATTCTTCTTGTGTTATTTCGGTGGTATCGAGTTGCAAGAAGCTGCTCGTTTCAATATTAATTTATAAATACTGAACTTAAAACAATGACAAGGCCCAGTATTTGTATTTAATATGAATTTGGAATAAGCTATTTCAAGTCGCGCGTGTTCATGGCGCGGAGCAGACTCACATCACAACATAATAAATTAAAATTTTAGGAAGGAGTTGCATTTCCTGGTCAGGAAATAGTTAAGCGAGTCAAGGTAATAATGCAACCTTAATGTACAATACACGAATTCTAACGTTTTGTCCTTGGTCGTTATTGTTTGAAGAATAAGAAATTAAAATTTTGATCAGCTGTTCTAACTGTATACGTTATGAATCGAGCGTCAAACGCCAATATCATTAAGCAGTCAACTGACACTTTTTTTCCAGCCTTCAGGACATGTGTATTGCATTATTATAGAGCTTAGCGTTAATTGGTTCGAATTTCGAAAAGCCGAACCAACTGACTGGTTTGAGCATTAGGAAAATTATTACGATATGTCGAAAGTTAAAACGGAAATCTTCGCTTGTAATTAACCAACGACCAAAGTTTCGACACAGTTATGATAGATTTGCAGAAAAATCCAGCTCTGAAAAATAATTAGCTGTCAGTGTAATTGTTGTGGAATGAAATAGCGATGAAGTTTACAGCTGGTGCGAGAGCCGTGAATTGGCTTTCAGCAATCCGAGCCTCACCGTTTATTATGCATAAATCCACTGGAAGAATAAAAGTTACTAGTGGTAGATGCGACCGTTTAATTTATAACGTTCTATTAGTAATATCAATTTGTCGTCTCTTCTTCATGTACTTCCGGATATATCAGTGTTTCAGCAGCAACTTGGAACCGCCATTCATACAATTGGTTCTTCTCTTTGTCTTTACATTGCTGTTTACGGTTGGATGTTTTATGGAGATACTAATATATTTTAAGGAAGTCGAAATCGTCGAGTTCTTCAACAAATTCGTCCAGCTTCAGAATCAAATTGAAGGTCAGATAAATTTTTATATGAAAATATTCCGATTTAAGTCTATCTTATCTTGCGTTTTATAATATTGTAATAAATATGTAATAAATATAATATTATAATAAAGCGCCTTATCCTCTTCAGAAAATATTATTAATTTCTATTTTCCAGCAAGATGCAGTTCACGATTCGTTCCGGTCTGGAATAAACTGGAACTCGGAACTAAATGTACTACATTTGTAATGATTGAATATTCGTTCCTAATTTTCCTTATGGAAATCACCAGTCCAGATCAAATATTTCAAGTTTTCTCTATTGTACCTTACGAACAACGTTCCGATTTCCTGGCAACGATTCTAGCTCTTTGGGACGCGTACAATTTAACAAAGTCTTGCGGACTAGGACTAATCATGATGTATTTCAGCATGACATATTTCGTCTTGGGTCGATCCGGGTTGCAGTATTTAATGTGAATACAAATTAATTAGTAATTAAATTTCATAGACACCAGATCGCAGTCTAATGTAACGTTTACGGGTTGTATGTTTATTTCAGGACATTGAACGACGAGAGCCGGAAATCATCGATTATGGAATTCAAGAAATATCAGTTAGTCAGCACGCTTTATAATAATGGCTTTTCATCAGTCTTTATGCCAATGACAAAATCGGCGAGCAGCATAATACTGACGGCGATTATTGTTGTGACTATTCGCGCAAAGTCCGACTTGAATATTTTTATGTATATTGCATCGTTCCTTGACGTTTTTGCAACAGGTGTACTGGCAGCTTTGTTTTATCCCTCAGCCTCATCAATCCACGCTACTACCGAAAATATTTTAGACACTTGGAGAAATGAAAGAATATATTCCAAGGAAAGGAAGCTTTTATTGAAAAGCTTGAAACCATTTGGTACACAAGTTGGAGAGTTTTACGTCATGAAGAGGTGTACGGTAGTTACATTCTTCAGCATTTTATTTGGCAACACCACTGATGCCCTGATTGCAACTCAGTAATAAATCTTGGGGTAGTTTTCTGTTACTTTTCTGAAATACTGTTTTAATTATCCCATTATGCATTAAAGGTACCATTTAGCATTTCCAGTGGAATTTCTCTTCAATCATGATCAAACTCTCGCTATAGCGATACAAAAAGTGCTGTTAGTACCACGAAAGCATACAATTAACGGACATAAGACTATAACGCCTTTAGGACCATGATAAATGATTAGACATTGCCTTACTGTCGATTCTCGTAACTTCGAAAAGAAATTCTCCCATCGGAAGAGACCATTTTAATATTTGTTTCGTTTGATACGTTAGAAGATAAATGCTTCTATTGTATAAGGCGAATACTCACAACTAAATTCTTATCTGTGTAAATAGAAATAGGCAAATCAATATAAACTAATTTATTAACTCCCTGGTGAGCTTTCAAACACTGGACCGCACTTTAGCTGATTAATTTGTACAATGTGGATGAATAAAAACAATTCATGTTGGCCAATTTGATCAGAATGAATTTAATTTAGATAATTAATTTAAAGTATTTTTCATTTTAGTATTTATCGCAATTTATGTAAATTGGAAAGACGAAGAGTCCCTATTATCATTCTAAGGGCAGAGCTCAAGTGCGATACCTTGAATATACTGTAAATGAAATCTTCATCACATTCCAATTCACTAAATTCCTTAATTCTAAACTTTGATTGACAAAATGGAAGACTCTCCGGAGTTGTTGTTCCTAAATTCTGGGAAATTTGCCATTTGGGGTATCCGCTTTATTGGATACTTTCCATTTCATTCCAACCGTAGGGGCCAACTCAGCTTCAAATTTCTGAATATTTCTTCATCAATTCCTGCCCTTTGGATTATAGCGGTTGTTCTCAGTGCGTGCATAATGGTATCAGCAAATTCAGAAGTGCACAGATTTAACAACAGTTTTATCGAAACGGACTTATTCGCAGTATATGTTGTGATTGTATTTGGTGGAACGTACATGCTTATTTTAATAGTTTTTGAACTGTTTTATTCAAATCAGAAAACGCTTGCATTTTTGAGAAACAATTACATTCTGTTCAATAAATTTGAATCAGACAAGGATATTTTTCGAAAAAGGTCAAATCAGATACGCACAACACAGAAATGGGATTTGGTCACCAATGTTGTATTGACTGTGGTTGAAGTAATAGCGAGTGGATGCGTTTTTGCAGTGACCATGCATAATGTTTACCAAGATAACCCCAGTGGTTTAGCTGTAGTGAATTGTGCCCAAATAGTATGGACGACAGTGTTCTATTTTCATTGGGGATACCTCGTATGGATAACGTATTTTCTAAGAGTTTATGCAAATTGCTTGTCCACCATAAATGAGGATTTGAGAAATGTTTTGCATTTGACTCCTCCAAAAACTGAATACCCTGTCATAATCTCGGAGACATATTTAAATCATCAAATCGGGGTGAAGAACAATCAAAATTGCGATAAAATTAAGGAAATGACAATTTTGAAAAATATCGAGTTGTTTGAAACAGTCGAAATTCAAATAGAGGAATTTAATAGGTTCTTCGGGCTGAAACTCATTTTTGAAGTAATTCTATCTGTCCTAGTATTTCTAACCCACTCCTTCGTTTGTATCACATGTTTCCGTTTTGGTGAGTTCATCTTCCTGTTTGTATTTCTCCAACCATTAATTTTGTCTGGCCGAGGATTGTACCATCTCGGGACGGATTCGAATAATGTGACCACAATCGCCAATAAAGTTCTCATGAAACTTTACGAACTTCAAAATTTGGAGTTGACCTCCAGTACAAAAGACCAGGTGATTTTGTAATGCTGTAATTAGTTGTAGTTAAGAATATTCGGATAGTTTTAAAAAATACTCCCTAATATTTCACAGATTCTGATGTTAGTCATGAGGATAAGCACAAACCTTCCAAAAATACATGCCTGCCATTATTTTGACATCAACCGTGAATTCATTACATCGGTTCGTATAATATTTTTTGTTTTAGAACACGTGAGAATTGTTTTGTTAATTTCACCTTATAATATTGCCAGATTTCGTCTGGCATTATTGCCTACATCGTGATCCTAATGCAGTTTCGAAGCGCAGAGTATCCACCAAATGCCTTGCCGGAAGCCACTTGACACCGATAATAATCGAAGGTCTGACTTTTTGAGCGAAAATGCACTATTTCTAATATAAGTCAAAAATTATACTTATTATGGCAAATGAAAAATATAGTGGGTCAGTCATACAATAGTAACGTTGTAATATTTCATCTTTCCATAATAAAAAAATTATAAAAATTACTTTGGATTGATTTATTTAGTACGCTTAATTTTTCCTCAATATAAAGACCAAAATCGTTTCTTCGACTCGCTTAGTTTTGTCATGGAATGAAAAACAATAGTGTGTTTGATGTTGATATTTTCGCTATAAAGTGTACGGGCAGAGCAGCACCAATTTGTTTAACGACTTTCCTGCATATTAACTATGATCTTAGCATTCCTCTAATGTGTAATAACTTGAATGGATTGTACGGATGCCATTGTGTTGGTGATAATATTTTATTCTGGCTTTCGAAACCTAAACTGGTTTCTTCGTCCGGAAAAAACAGAATCAAGAACAGAATCAAATCCATTCCCCTAATGTGTGAAATTTGGTATACAGAGCGTACAAAGTGGGCAGAAATAAATAATTCACAATTGGAAGTGCTTTATAATTAAAAAGAATTTATTTTATTCAACAATCATGTCAGTTAATTTCAAATGGAGATTATGTAATCCTCACTAGTCTGCTATAAGTTTTGTCATTCATTTTATTTTTTTACTTTTCAATATTTCAGACAAACAAAAACAGTTTGACCCATGATATGACCGAAAGCTTTAGTAGCGTCAAAGATTTAATTGCTCCTATATTAAATAAATATCACTATAAAGTTTCTGTAGTCGTATTCGCACTAGTAGTAGATTGGATAGTTCAGATTTTGAACCTGGACAGATGCATCTGGTTCGATGCTCTTCTTCTTCCTGCAACATATTTTTGGAATTGCGATTGCGAGAAAGCATGCTAGTATTGCGATAATGGGAACAGCCATAATCCAAGTTGTTGACCAACCAAGAGATAAAAACCGTGACACGAGTGTACCTGTTTAAAACGTAAACTTAAATTACAATTTACAACTATAAACACTGGTGATTTTGCAGAAAATATAATGGTCCTAGTTTACTATAAATAGAATAAAGTTGACCTTCTCCATCCTCGTCCTGAGTCTTTGCAATATCACTATCAAATTGAGTTGAATTATCCGTCGGAATCTCGGCCCGAAAATCCCCGTATGGGTTTGTGAACGTAAAAAGGTATGACTTATTTCGAAGATCAAGTGATGGCTCGGTTATATACCACGTAACATTCCAGGTAAAATTTCCCTGGCATTTGGAGAATAAAGAATGTATACCTGAATGAACTTAAAATCTACGATATTTCTTGTGATTAATTTTACTGACTTGATCGATGACACTATCAAAGTAGAATTCCACCGCAACAGACAAAGTTTCATTACCGTCATCGATTGTCGCAAGAATTTCAGGTTTGGGATTAGAACTGATAACAAAGAACATGTCATTTGGTGTCGTCGCGTTCCCGCTACTAAGTAGTTCTGGACCGTCTGAAATTGCAATAAATTCTCAAAATTGCCAAGTGAAAGAAATAAAGCGCACCATAGACTCCTATTTTATATACAGACAGGGTCAGAGATGCCAGACATACATAAATTGTGCAGTAAAATTAAACAAAGTGACCCAGTATACCGGAGATCCTGATTTTTCTCCTTACCTGTTTGTCTTTCTTTACATTAGATAAGATTGAGGTGGTGGTAATTGTTATGAACCATCTTCTAAACTCATTCTTTGTGATGGCTTATAGTCTACTTCTATGAGGGCGGAAGTCCCCAACCGTGATATGCAAGTTTAGGATTCACCTCATTTTGGCGAACGCATTAATACACCCAATGTCTGAACCTTTTTCGGGCATCCTGGTTGTACTCGACTTTAATACCCCACTTTACTAATTTGTGAAAGTGAAAGCCGGAAATACCATGCGCAAGGTAAAAACTTCCAAGTATAGAAAAGTCGGGTTGAGATGTACCAGAACCCTGTCCATACAGGTAGAAGGTGGAAACCCCGCACTACTACGCTGTTGGGTCTGGTGAATCACATCAATAATTCATTGACACAGAATTGTTTACGTCCTTACAAGATATATTCAAATAAACCTCGTCCACTATTTCATAACCAGCAAAAGTAGGGTGCGATTGTACGCAACCAAGAACTTTCTCGTTATCGACAGGCAGGAATGTAGCATTGTCCACGCTAACACAATATTTTCCTGGTGCTAGTGAATCGTCCACTCGTATTCCAGTTAAATATTCGTCACCTAAAAATTATAACTTGTATTTGGTAATTTTCTTCCACAAAATCAAAACAATCATTTCATTGTTTATTAGTAGGAAACCACTTTTAAAGGGAAAAAATTCGGAACATGAATTTCAAGTGCCCTCTGATATAAATTAAAAAAATTTTGCCGATAATTTCATTTTCTGATGCACTTTTACAGAAGTATCAGTAGAAATGTAGAATCCTTAAAGAAGGACATTATGTAATGTTTGTCACAATTATCTAACAACCAACAAATTATTTGCCTACATTTCCTTTTTGAGTTTATCGAATTTTTACATCAAAAGTGATTTCCAAAATCAGTAATACAGCGTACCCAATTTGAAGACCAGATCTGGATTTGGTATTCCATGTTCTGAACAGCAAGTTAAATTTACGGTAATATTACCGGTGTACTCGCAATTTTCATCGAGATTATTATAAATGATCATATCCACCAGGCGATCCCTGTCAAGAATTTCTGGATCACTTGCCCGGACTAAAAAACAAAGGTCAAGCAGTTTGAAATATTTGCCATTTTCATGTCTTATTTCGTTATTTGAATACCTCCTTTTTTAAACTGAAAGTTAGTCATGTGTACATTCTTGCTCTCCTTGAATGCCGCATTACACTGCCACAGGGTGATATCTGACTCGGAGACATTTCTTATTACCAGACCACATTCGTGAATTATGTTTCCAGTGTAATTGTAATTGTCATTTAGCAGAATCGGTTGATCGTCATTCGAAATAAAGGATACATGGAACGTGGCATTTCCGTTATGGTCCAACCGGTTCCACAAGCAGAGCCTTAAATTTCCAATTTCGTTATTTGTTGGACACTTCAAGACTGCCCCTTGTCCTACCTCGACCCATCTCACATTTTCGGCACCCGTTACAATTGCAAAAGTCAGAACTAAAACAAGTTCAATTTTTTATTAGTTCTACAGTAGTTAGATAAATTGATTACCCTACTACCTAAATTTTTTTTAGTTAGGCAGATAATGATCATAAGTAGTGGACATAGCCTTCGTGGTGAATCTTTTCAGGTTAGTCTGTTCACCCCTAGAAATTTACGAACTTAAGAATTTGTCCCGGAAGCCAATTTATTTAACACCCGAATTCTGCCCTGCCCTGAATTCTGGAATAGAAAGAAATGTAAAATTCAATATCTCACCACCCAGAAGACCAGACCTTAATGCGAACATTTCACTGCCTTATTTTTGCTTATTCTGAAATCGAATCAATTTAGAGCTCACCGAGGAACTCCTGATTAATACACCTTTTCAATCGAATGAAACAAATGGTAATGAGTCTGGACTCTGAATAGGCTAACGTAGAAGTTGAATCAAAATACGAATATTTATACGTCTTACCTGCAATAAACTGTTCATGACTTAGAAATGTGATTTTCAGTCTAGACAATTTAATATTTTAATGTTCTCCTTCAATGCGAAGTTCAAGGTGGCATTGCTTAATATTACTCATTGTTTTTTTATTATTGGAAATAAAATTCAGGTCTAGTTAAAACTTAATTGTTAGCAGTCTTGTTCTACGACGCATTCAGATGAATCAGAAATTAGGAATTTACAAGCTACCTTTGAGAATCGTTCTTTCGTAAACTTCAAAACGTTAGAGCTTCACCCCTGCGACATTCGTCGAATTTTGAAATATTTGTAACTTGAAAGAACTACTTTACGAATTTTGAAGTTCAACCAATCTAATATGTACATGGTCCCTCGTACCCTCTTCTCAGTAGGCCCAGAAATTGGAAAATATAATTTTTTAGGAGAATTCAGTTTAGGCCAGCGAATGACAAAACTTAACTCTGTATTATACAGTAGTACAGATATTTTGATTTAAAAATACATACAAGATTGCGTAGAGATGACGAAACCATTGTTTATCAACCCAAGCACGAAATATGGATACGCGGTTTAAAAATTTTATAATTCAGTTTTTTTATTCACAAAGAAAAAATATTTTTCACAGCTTCATTGTCCGAGTTCTCGTATTATTTCAATTTCCGGCGAAAATTTTACTTTATTCTAAATTGTGTACAATTCTTATTCCACTTCTTTGACTACATAGCGTCTGGCGTATATGAAATGGCGAATGCACGCAATTCCGTTTTGCCATTTAAGAGCTTGAGAGCGACGTTACTGACACTCATGTTAAAATGGAATATTCTCAGAAAATTCAGTTATTGCCACCTATAACTAAATACAATCCTAATTGCGAACGTGATAAATAAGCTTTGACTGTAATAAAATGACAATAATTATTTAATACTTGTTCTACTCCATAAGTGTCGATAAGCTATGATATATTTCGGTCGGCATAGCACGGTGCGAAGTTTGATTCGTCATGTAAGGACAACACTTTTAATTTGGAAACCTTTGAACACATTTAACCGCAAATTGAACCAAAATCACTTAAATTAACATTTTGGACCTGCCGTCATTGATTTCTCAGTTCAGTTACAATGTCAACTATCTTAGGAAACAATCCTGCCGTTTGGAATGAGTCCGAGTTGTCGCCTTTCAACAATTTTCCGGTAAACTCATTCAAAAATCTATTAACACTTGCAAATCGAAATACAACAAACATCCAATGTGTAACCTAATTCTGAAATTCCAGGTGGAATTATTTTACGAGATTTTCACTAAGCTCAGAGTTGACGAATTGAAAGTATGCCGACAGGTTTGCCGTTTCTGGAATTCAACTTTAATGAATGGGAAACTTTTTACAAGTAGGATTTGCACAGTTTACACAGGTGGCTATTTGAGCCCATGGGAACACATTAAACGTGATATTAAATTGTTGATTGGAAAGTCACATCTACTCGGAAATCGTCTCCGCATTAGAAGTGTTTTGGTCAATGATTTCTACTTCTTGAAGACTTGGCTCGCGTTATCAAAAACTGATACCGTGACTAGCTTGGAACTCGCATCCTGCATTCTCAAAATATCAGATTTTACTAACATATTGTCAAAATTCCAACATTTGGCCGAGATAAGTTTACTGTACGTGAAAGAATGTCCCTCTTTCTTTAGCCCCATGGGCGTTGCCGCAGATCTGTCTCAGTCAGAATCAGCCTTAAAGAAACGTTTGAAGAAACTGGATATAAGAATCTCGTGCTCTTGGGCGACTAATTCAAGAATCACAGGGCTGATTAATGCATTGGCAACAACTTGTTCCAACCTTGAGAGTCTACATTTGGAATGTTTGGACACTGGTCATCCAAGAATTGATCTACGAGGACAATATAAAACATTTCTCAGAATCGCCTGCGTTTTCCTGCGACGGAACTCAAAGACCCTAAGGGAAGTGTCCGTGATCACCTACGATGTTGAAAAATCTCGAATGTTCTCCCATTTAATCTGTCAAAATTCAGAATTACCTCGAATGCACAGTAACTACTTGTTTAACAAGTTTCTGAGGAAAATCAGCCGGAAGAAATGGAATTTTTTTATAAATCTGCGAAAACTATGCCTCAAATTCAGACTGGCCCTGATAGATGAAGCCCCGTTGTTTCAAACCGCTTTCTTACCATTTTTAAAGAAAATGATCAGGTTGAAACAATTTGAGTTGTCACAACTGTACACAAGAAATGAAAATGATTTGATTCGAAACATCCGTGAAAATCTTCCACTGGATTGTCGGTGTCATTTTGAATTATTATCTAGAGTGAGACCCGCCATTACGCTTTCGATGAATCGTAGAGATTTGAATTCAGAATTAAATCGCATCATTGGTAAATCTCCTAATCATCTGCTGCAACGACCAAATTCTGCATTTCCGAAGGATTTGGCCAAAGGAATTTTGGGCTATTATGATTCTACGCTTCATTTGGAGACGAGTCTAATCGCGTGGACTATCCTTTACTCAAAATGGAAATCAATTGTGAATGTCAACTTCTTCACACAAAATCTTGTCGCACTTACCAAAATAAAAATACATCAATTTGGTGTTTTGAAATCTGACAAAATTAAGATAAATGATGCGGACATTCAAATGATTTTTCAAAGTGCGAGTCAATTGACTCATTTGGATTTAAAATATTGTAACATGTCACAGTTGACAGATTTTGGATTAACTGGCATAAGTTCAACTGCTTGTCGGAGAATGCTGGAGACTAAAAATTATAACCTTAAAGCTGGAGATTTGATTGGATACTCAATCTGTCATCTGAAATGTGAGCAAAAATTCTAATACAAAACTTGTTTACAAATGTATTGGCATTCTGATTTCTTTTTAATTTCTTGCTTAGATCTGCGTGTACTAAAATTGATTGGTGTTGGCCTCAATATTACTGACATTTCTGCTTATCATGGTTTTGGAACCTTCTGGCAGCCGAGGTTCAAAATCGTGGAGCACAATGTACTTGAATAAGTTTTTCAGAATATATATTAATTGAAACGCAAAAAGTTATTCTCATTTATGTTATGTACTTTAATTTTATGTAAATTTTCTGTTCAAGGGATCCGATAGGCGATTACTTTCGTCCGTGAATGATAACACATAATTTCCCCGCATACTGAGGATTGTGAACTTAACCACAGCACTTGAAATCGGAAAATTGTAGTCAGTTCTGTCTGAATAAAACTAAAAATATCCCAAATATATTCTGAATTGACAAGTCTTGTTATTTTATTTGAATACCTTTGAGTGTGCCTGGAATGTAAATTAATGAGCACATTAATATATTCGTGAAACACATCCAAACCAAAATGGTTACAGGATAAACAAACAAGTTAAGGATTACTTAGGAAAATGCTTTCCCAAAATTCAAACCAGTCTCTTTAATTTCAATACACAATTTATGTGGGTGGGTCTCCGCTGCCCATTTATCTGACTTTATAATCATCATTTTATGAACGTCCGTTGCTATTGCTAGCGTATCTGAATTCATAACCACCACTGTTTGAACGAAAGCAAAGGCTGGACGTGCACTTTGAAATGGCTATGACCAAGATGCATAGTGTGACTGCTATAACTGAACCAATCACAAGTAAAAGAGTTGACCATCCGATGTTAGAAATCCAAGATAATATTGTATCTGTTGAAAACATGAAACAAATCAAAATTTATAGATTCATGTGTTGACATGCGTAGTGGTTGTATTACTACAAAGTTTGTTCCTGTAAATGCTGTGGATAGTGTCTGGAACGTAAGATACTATAATTCAAAAAGCAATAATAAACAATTGAAAGGGACATAAAAATTGATTAGCGGGTAATTACCAGATTTTTTCTTTTGTAGAGGTGTGGCTACCCTTATACTTAATTCGCCGTAAGGGTTGGTGGCAACAATTAAAATTGTTTGGTTCTCCGGAACGTCTTTGGTAATATTCCATGTAATGTCCCAAATATCGTTGGGCTAACCGGGAATATGAAAAATATTTTCAATTAAATCTTTAATTTTGAATACTTTGTACAAACAATTAATTACCAGAGATTTATTTCCTTTAATGAACAAGAAATGCATTTCCACCGTCAGTGATTCATTCGTTTCTTTGATGATTGCATTTACGTTAGGTCTTGGATTAGCTCTCAGCACCAAACTATCAACAGCCTTATACACGTTTCTAGAGTCCACTAGTATTGGACCGTCTGAGTATATAATGTTAAACAATAAAAAAAAATTAAATGCTTAACAGGACACCAAATAGTTTTTGATAATGAACAGATTGTAATTAGTTTACTTACAATACAGTTTTATAATTTCTGAATCACTTTCTTTCGGAAGCAACGGATGATGCTGTGTACAAAATAAGTTCTGACCGTTGTCACTTGGCTTGAAAGTCGCATTCTCCAAATTAATGCAATATCTGCTAGGAATTTGAAAATCGTCAACTTCTACTCCTAATACCCTCTTGCCACCTAGTTTTATAATTTCGAACGGAGAATTAAAAGTGACAAATGTAATTAATCGATTAGCATCTATTCTACGATTATTGAGGCGTACCGATGTAATATTCCAGTAGAGGTTTCGGAATTCCATTTTCCGAACAACAGGTTAGGCTCAATGTATTATTTTCCCCAGCTACCATGGATTGAAGGCGACTCTTTTCCAAAATTTCTGGTTTAGTAGGTTGAACTAATGAACAAAAATGTGAAAATTATAGTATTGACGACATAGGGTTTATAATTTTGCGTTAGCCTGGAATACACACCACAATTCGAGTTGGAAGATTTCACAAAAAATATGGTGCATTTCATGGTAAAACTGAATTTAAAATAGGAAAGCTTTTTTAAATAAAAATTAATCCAAGTTAAAATTCACTACAAATCCCCAGATTTGATTGTTTTGCGAAAGTGGGAAACAGTAAGACGTTATAAAATACCTTGTTCACAAATATTACTACAAAAATGGTATCACCTCCTGCGTGCAAATGAAAGCTAGTCATTTGCACTGTCTTATTCTCATTTAACGCCGTTGTGCACTGCCAAAATGACATATCAGCCTCAGAAGCATTTTTGATACGAAGTCCACATTCATGCAAGATGTTCCCAACGTAACTGTAGTTTTCGTTCGGCACGAGTGTTTCATTATCTCTGGTTGGCACAAGGGAAATATTGAACGTGGTTTGCCAATTTTTGTCAAATCGGGTCCATAAACAAAGCCTTAGAATTCCGTTCTCTTGTGGGGGACAACTCAAAATCGCTTCCTTCCCTATCTGGACCCAATTGTGCTGATAATCTTCAAAAGTTAGAACAAACGATACTGCCAGTCCTGAAGTAGAAAAAGGAACAGTTTTAATTGAAACATCTCTGGTTCAAATTCGTGCTTCAACCTCTTGCCGAATTCTTCGCTTTTTTACATGAGCTGACATCAAGACATGTTTTCGTGAAACTTCTTGTTTCAGAAATGTTTAATCATTTTTTAAATAATTCTAACTTCTGTTTTAAACTTTTTTCTGTCATTTCATGTTAGATACCTTGCAGATTGAATAAAATGTGTTGCTAGAAAATTAAAATGCAAATTCTTACCAACGATTAAAATATGAAATGAGGTGTACATTTTATTTTACCCACAATGATAACAAAATCGGAGACGGAATGATCAGATGAAATAAATTTAAAAACTGATTTATTGATTGTTTATTTAAATGCTGTAATAAATCAAAGTGTATGACTTTGCAACACAACTATCTCTGTTATTGTCTTCCTATGAATATGATAGTTTGTCCTGTGTTTTTTAAATGACCTCGATTCAAATGTCACATTCATCCAAACAGCCCTGTTTTTATTATTGATCATAAAACTTTTGGCTACAATTGAAACTAGGTTAGCCACGTTCACAAGTACTGAGAAATTAATCGTTTACAATCCCGTAGCCAACCACCTTATGTGTGATGACCTGGAAATTCCCGAAGTCCAATAAATTCATGATATACATTCTACGAGAATGCGTTGTCGAATATGAATGATGTGTCACGGCAAAGGCGGTACGGGCGAACTTTGCCCATTAGAGCAGACGGTGCTGAGAATTACTTTGACACACTAGTCGAATTGACATGCACCACTACTTTCAAATTTCGCACATAGTTTACATTCCATTCTGCACAACAACAATTTAAGACTTGATCGATTTGAGAACAATGAATCAGAGTACATTAGATTCGCAAATATGCATTAGACCCTAAGGAACGGTCGGAACCGGCAATCGGAAGAGAGTCAACATGCAGCCAGAATTACATTTTATATTTATATTGGTATGATTTTATTTAGTTTTCTGTATCAACATTAATTGACTGAATTGATTAAAATACTAAGATAAAATATTTAGACAAGTCGAAAGCTCTGCCGATACAATGCCCGGTGAAAAAAGATATCTTATCCCCCCCCCCCCCAGCCGCAATAAGTTTTTTCCGCTGTACGCGCAAAAGTGGACAGCAATTTTTAATTTTGAACCCTGTATGGGTTAGGTCTCAAATATCTAATTTATGAATTCCACACAAGAAATATTCAGAATATTTTCACATGATTTTAATTTTAATTTAAACCCATATCATCTTCTTCGACCGGAGAAGCAGAGAATGCCACAACAGAAACAGCAGAGGACGAGTACTCCAATTATGAACAGAAGGATCCCGACAACCAATGCAATAACCACACCAACCCTAAATAAAATACATTAGGAAATCAAGGAACAAAACTGCTCGCGACATTAAATGTTTCAAAAATATATAAATTTACGCTAATCCAGCAAGGGATTTGCACTCTTTCGAAATGTTGTCCCATTCACCTTCGCAGTTCAACTTCTCATCTTCAGTGGATTTCTCCTCAAACACTTCTGAACAGCCGTTTCCAATTAACATAAGAAGAATGACAAAATTACATACTAATTTTTTTGATACTATCATTTTGGATTCACAATTTTGGAACTTTGCTACGTAAGATTCCAATGAACCAATTTGTGCTTCAAAAATTAACAAGTTAAAGACTTCAATTATCTGTCCTGCAATGTTACAGACTTCTTTTCCAATAAAGATTACAGCTGTACTGAAGAAGGAATGAAAACAAAGATTTTGGCTTTTGTGCCAAAAATCGATTTGTACCATACTGCCTTATCTTATCTAATTTTCTTGTTTGACTTTGGCTTCCTTGCCTTTTGCCGTATGCTAACTGTATCTGAAGTGACAATTATAAAACCAAAATTAAGTAGCGACGACATACTGCTCTGAATTTATGTCCATTAATAATCTACGATATCACTGTTGGAGTTCAATGATGGCATATGTTATAATGATGGAAATCATCTGCAACAAAAATTATTACAAAATATAAATACAAAATAAATGTTTAGACTTTCCGAACTTGTTATTCTCAGATAATTAATTGCTTCGTTTGAAAGCTTAAAGAAAATGGTTCACTTCTTACATTCCCAAGCAAGCCGTAGGTTATACTGAAAAACGGTTCTCCACGAATGCACACGGCATCTGTCAAAATCTGTGTTGCGAGTATCGTGGTGTCGATGTCCGTTTCCGGAATCCTTTCACGATTTTCAACAAAATGACGCCGTTCTCCTTGAAGCAATATAACCATGTCGTGAGACTGTTTTATAATGATTAATCAGTTAAAATTGCACTTTCAATGCTAAACAGCATCACAAAATCTTACATTTAAAGTATACACATGTTGCGCCAATATCTTCGCTTCGATCAAAATTTCATTTGTCAGAAGCATTTGTCTGGCGTTTAAATATTTGATACGAAAAAAATTCAACCTTTGCATTTCCATCCGCTGCTAAACCCAGAAGGCCAAGATAAATGAACAGGTAAATCCAATATTCAATAGTTGCTTGACTTTGTCCAAATAATAGAATCTTCATGTGTCTCGCAAAGTATGGCATGCAAACCAATATATTTGCAGCTAGTATGTGTCCAATTCCGTCATTTATGAGTTGAACAAGTTTCAAAATTCCAACAATCATTTCTGGAAACTAGTCATAATAAACAGAATAAGGGTTTATCTAATAATCTTTGCCGATATTCTGGACTGGAATGTCTAAAACAATATAGTCTAAACCTTTTCACGTTCACGTGAAGTTGAAGTCATGCTACTCTGGCTCGCGTACGTTGAAATAGATGCGAGCAAACAATAGAAAATCAGCACAAGTACGATAGGTAGCAAATCAGCGAAGACATCATGTATGCTGATGTACATTTTGAATCCCATCGTCAAAACTGTAATCATGTTACTTGTAATTGCTCCAAATTCATCTGAGAATTGTTTGATTGAGTTCAGTACGGATTCATTTCAAAGCAGTAATTTAAATAATTTCCAGTTTTCAATTCTGCAGCAACATAATATAACAACATACGTCCAGTTGAATTAACTCCAATTCCAAATAGACGGCCATATATGCGTGAAAAGCGCTCTACGGCCAAGTCGGTAAAACTTAGTCCACCCGATTGCGCTTGAACAACAAAATGGATTACGTTGAATTCCACGAGGATGCGGGCGCAGAACAGAATGATGAATAGAGTTAAATATAGATGCGCCTGCATTTAAGAAAGCGTTAAAATGTAAAAGTGTGCTTCGATTGTAATGAATGATCTGAATTGGTAATATACGCAAAAATATGCTTGTAGATGCCCCATATCCGTTTCAGTGTTCATTTTGTGCCACTGGAAAATTTAGAATTAACTTCATACCTTCTTCCAGGAAATTACTATTCCATTGACCGCCATAGATTTTACGAGTTTCAAAGTTTGGTTGCATATTTTTACAAATATGCTTCCTCTTCTTGCAAGCACAAGCAATATAATCCAATTTCTCACGTAAGATCCCAAGGTATAGGAATATACGATGAGTTTGCTAATGTTGCTCTTTGTATATTCGAATTCCCCAAAAATGAATATTCCATTTGAATTACTTGATGAAATTTGAATGTAAGTCGAATTCACAATGAGAAGGATGTTGAAGAAAATTGAAATAGCCTGTTATAATTCGATCAAAAAAGTAATGCAAATATGTTACGTGTGAAAGTGTCAGAAAAGTATTTTGAAAGAAAGCTTACCTTTATTATGTTTTGGTCCTTACTTACGTAACATCCCATCAAGCTGTCGAATCTCAATTTCAGAGGGAGCACGAACGTGTAATTTGCAAAATTAAAAAAACCTGTAATTATCCAAGGCAAACGAATTCCATTGTCGTCCGGATTAAACGGATATAAATTTTCAGCGATAACTCTAGTTTGAATTTCCGATTTGTCCAGAGGAGTGGGCACAAAATACATGTCTAATGGTTTAGTTAACTAATTCGTTTTCCTTAGGAGAGAAATTAATGTCAAAGTAATTTCATGTTGATACTCAGGGTTCTGAAAATAGACTGCTACAAGAATTGGCTTGAAATGTGTTTGCTTATGTGAAGTGATAAAATTTCAGTTTACACAGAAGCTCTAACCACACCTTCATTTCCAACAATACTACTCAGTCAGTTTAGAAAATTGACTTCTGATTAATTCGAGTGATTGCTTACTCATGTAAAAGTGATTGAAAGATTATTACGCTAAATGGATTGTATATTTTAATCTTGAACCTTTTTTGACATTCTCTGTCAAATTTCAAAGAGATTTTTGAATTATGGTAACTTTTTTGCATTGATTCGAATTGAACCACCATAATAATAACACTCACGGCGTTATACAACGTAAAACGATTAAACGTATTTGAAAGAAATATTTGATTTTTTAACCAGAGTGGGTAAGGTTTACGCACGGAGGATACACCGAGGTCTTTGGCTATACGGAGTGCTCTATCTGACCTCTCGAAAATAAAATTGTGTTTTTTACTCTCTCTAAAACATGCGGTTACTAGGCCATTTTAACCCAGGATTTCCCATATGGATATTTAACATTGGATGAAAACTGCCAAACAGATGGGACTTTGTAATACATTTTCATCCAGCCCGAAAAAAAGTTGTTATTTTTTTTTGTAAACAATTATGGAGCACTCCTCAGAGACCAAAGACCACTATGAATACTCCTTGGGTTTACGTTTTGATTTTACAGGGTGTTCACGAATTGTTCATTTTTTAGTGTGGTTGCAAAGATTTATTTTGAAGTCAAACAAAAATTTCTCCAGCGCTAAGTTCATCAGCCTAAAATAAACGTAATTTATCCTATTAACCATTTCTGTAAATTGGGATCCTCTAAGATTCATACAAAATTGCTTTCGGATAAATGCTGAAGAAATCTAAGCTCTACTGTTAACATAACTTTGTTTACCCCCACCAAAAATTGACCAACAATTTTGTGAACGCCCTGTATAATGATATTCTGTGTGCTTTTATAGAATTATTGACCGATAAATGAAGTGATGTTTGTCCGTGCTGAATATCATCATTTATTGAGATGATTTTAGAATTTGTCAAGAATTCTGTCATAATAAATATTAATTATGATTTTTACAGACATTACATTACGCCTGTCGGTTGGGTATAAATAGGTAACATTTAGTTGATTTGAAATTCAGCAGTATTCCTGCTGAATTTCAATGCACAAATCTTGTCCCCATAACGGAGTGTACCCAATATGTATTCCTGTAATAATTATATGCTGACAAAAAATTAGAAGTGAGCATTACCCCAAATAGTTGGATTTAGTCGTCTGATAATCGAAAGTGTGATCAAATGATCAAAAATTTAAATTGACTTACCGTTACCAGGAATCGTACGGACTAAAACAAATATATTTAAAATTGTTGACCACAATATCTCTAACAGCAAGAAAATTTGCTTTTTTTAAGACTACTTAGTACTAATTTCCAAACAGTTTAAGGAATCACTGAAAGTTCAGGATCCACTTGCCGAATTATCAATGCATATGAAAAAACAGCTCCGACCACCTAAAATGTATTAAAATCAAATTTCTTTTACACATGTAAGATTTGAATTCCTGGAGCATCGTAATGTTAAACTCACAGTTGCGAGGAACCCGTAAGTAACGGTGAAAAATCCATGACCTTTAAATCCGATAGAATTCGACTGGAGGTCATAATGGATCATTAAAATCCCTTGAGTGACCTCTTCCATTGACCCCGCAAGACACTTCTTCCAACATTGTTCACTCTGATACCGATATTTAATCGCGAACCCAATTGTGCTGGCCTGAAAAGCATTAATGGAAATAAAATAATTGCAATTAACATATAATTTCTACTTTGCGCTTTGTATCAAAACCAATGTATTACGTACACGTGTACAGGGTGATTCATAACATCTTAGCCCTACGTAAAGGCGTTGTCAAGTGAAATGTATGGAAAATATTTCTACAACTGACCTTTTTGTTAATTTCCGCAGCAAGCATCATGTTCGCTCCGAGTATAATGGGACAAATTCCAAGCACGACAATAAATAAAATATTGGAACTTTCTGTCGAACCGACGATTGTCCACATTCGTGTAGACAAAAAGAAGGTAGTGCAGATTAGTTTCAAAAATAAATGAAGTCCAAATATTTCGTTGTAGTCCTCAATCAACATTGTGATACTGTTAAATTCCCGAATATTCTAAAGAGAAAAACATTTGCCCCTTTTAGTAATTAAATCTCATTAATACCTCAACTTTCATATTTACTCTTAATAATTTGTTCCCTTCCAACACCGTATCATAGCGATCCATAGACTGGAAAAACAACTTGAGAAGCTCTGTAAAGATTAAAGCCCAGGCTAGAATCATTAGGAAACTCATCACCCAGGTCATAACCGAGTAAATACTGATGACCATGAATGGAATTGCTATCAACAATTTGTATTTGTCATCAAACTCGTTCGAATTAGTCCACAAGTTCTTCACTCCAGTTGCGCCAGAAATTACTTTCGACGCTTTTTCTACAACGAGATCCAGGAATTCACGACAGGAGGATAGAATAGCACTATTTCCGTCTGCGACATCAACAATTATGGTGAACATGATGGCAAAGATTACGTAGAAGAGAACCAGGATCCGAATAACAAGGCGAGCCTAAGCAAAAGTAAGGGAAATGATTAAAATTATTTCACAAATATTTCGAACAGGAAAACCACTTCAAATATATCAAATAAGACATCAGAAAATGACAAAATGTAGAGCTGCCGTTGTTACACACTGAAAAATAAAATCTTGTTCACTACATTTTTGTAACACAAGCAAAGAAATGCGAGAAGAATTTTTATTATTTCTTATTAAAATGTTAAAAATTATCGAAATGAGAACTTTTCTGATTGAAGGCAAGGTGCAATTTGCGCATTTTTGGAAACTAGATGCAATGCTTCCGATGTTGATAAGAAGTTTCTTCAACTCTTCTCCTTTCCTCCAAAATATAGATTGAAAAGACACGTTCAGACAAATGAAAAAAAATTGAATGAATTGAAATGTGAAGCCAAGTTGGGATGTATCATTGGCAGCCTTAGACTTTAGAGTACCCCAAAGGAGCACAACGTTCAGGATTTGAAGTAGTAGAATGAATACCTGTAGATTGGTGCAATGAAATCAATTATTATCCGAAATATTAACTGGGATAGGTTTCCTTATAGTTTAATTAAGTGCTAATTGGAATGAATTGCTTCGTACCTACGTTGATCGTCAAATTCATGAGATTACGTTATGTAGTTTGTAGGATTTTAATAAGGTGTTTTTCTCATCTAAGTTCAAATTGATATAATTTTACGGACAAATTTACCTTACGAGGAATTCCACCTTCCCGAACAATATATATCCGAAGTTTACAATCGAACTTGATGTAATTTGGGGAAATAAAGAATAGGTAAATCGTTTTAAAGAGTGGTACGAGAAAGTTAGTGATTGGACAAATACACTCCCCAGCTTCAGGGTTTTCACGATTTCCCCAAGGATTCACTGATATTGACCGTATCAGTTGAGGCATGCCTTTTTTCATCCACAAGACGGGAACAATTTGTTCAACTTTTTCATATGGTTCCAATATTTCTTTATCTGTGATTTTCTTTTCACCCTCCTGATTCCAATTCATAAAATGCATTATTTTCACCAGCTGAATTCAGCTAAGATTTTTACTGCACTGGGTTATGTAATACTAGTTTCTACTGAAATATTGCTTCGGAGTTATATGACAAAACCGACAGACTAAAAATGTTCTCAATCAATTAAAATCAGCCATGAATAATTTATTCAATGAACTAATGGTTGTGATGGGTGGGATACGACGCGTACAAAATCTAATCAGCAGCTTAATGTCGCCCTTTTCTTAATTTGTGAGCTTACCTGATGGAATCGACAATTCTATCGTCTTCACTTATTTGTTTAGCCGCGGCCGCGATGTACCGTAGGGGTTGATAATGACGCGGAGAAACAATAAATAGGGTAATTTCTTCAATAAATACTTGCATTAACTGAAACCCATATGACACGATTGAATATCCTCGAAATGTTCAAAACGAAATTGGTATTTTAAAAATGGCCACCCACCAATAACAAACACCAACGACAAAAGGAACGCTAAGTGCTCTTTCGAAATAAATTGGATCATGCAACACTCATTTCATAAATGGATAAATAATAGTAGGAAATATTTATTCATGGAGTGGAATAATTCGAGTAAAATTAGTAGAAACTAATGTACAATAATTGCATTTTAAATATTGTTCTTGATCCAGAAGACTCAGAAAGTTCTGACATGTGAACTGAAGGCTGGTAATTCTCCAAACTCCTGAGCCTAATATGGTCCTGAAAGTAAAAATAATAAATGCATTTTTGAATATTACGATGTAGAAATTGATAATACCAATTTTTTTTAAACTTGTCTGCAGCGGGATTCTTTCGGTAATGTAACTAATAATTATTTCGGCATTTGTCAAAGAGAGGCAAGTCTGTCATTAAAGTCAATTTTGAAATTAGGCAACGTAGTTGAATAAATATTCTGCACGTTGCAGCCATGTGTTAGGGATTAGGACAGGTTAAGTTTCAGAACTAGTTTTAAGAACATAATTGCTGGACAGTGGATTAAAAATGTCCGTTTAAACTACGAATATGTTATCCCGTCAACGTTTGTGCCACAGAAAAACGAGCGAAGCGAAGCTCATCATCCCGTCTTTTGAAAAAGAAAGGGTGTGATGCAGATGTTATCGGCCAGTAGAATAGATGTATTTCACGGTAGATTAAGACTGAAAACACAATAAAGTAACAACTTGCGCAGGAAAATTATGTCTTGCACAGTAAAATAATATCTCGTCCAGTAGAATAATACCTTGCTAAACCTCTCCTTAAATTAGGGGCTCTGCCCCCGGACCCCGAAAAATTATCATAGCAACGGCGGAGTTTGTTTACACCAGTTTTGTTCAAGTTCAAACTCCGCCGTTGCTATGGAAATTTCTCACATGCCAAATACCCAAACCCTAAAAGTCGAGATTAAGGGGACACTCCTTAACAGCAGGCCGTCCAACATCCTCATGGGAACCTCCCCTGAAAATTTGAGCCCGATCGGTCTAGTAGTTCCGGAGAAAAGCTCTGGACAAAAAAGTGACCACAGGACTATGGGAGAGATACAGGGTGTTTACTATCTCTCAGACTACTTTGAAACTTTGAGCGTCGCTAACTCAATTACATATTTGTTGAAGTCGGTGCACAATTTTTTTTTAAATTCGAAAAAAAAAGTCAAGTTCAAAATTTCACAAAATAAATAAATTTCAAAATCTTAAAATTTCAAAAAAAAGTTTCAAAGTAGTCTGAGAGATAATAAACACCCTGTACAAACGGATTTCGGACCACTTAGTCGAACAGAAAAGCTTCGCTGCACTCCGCTCGCTTAACAAACGCTTCCAAAACTATTAAATGTCCTAAAATGACTCGATTCTATATACGAAAATCAAATTCCATAAACTAACCAGAGCTGAACGTCGGAGCCACATAAGAGTTTTGGACTGGAGCCGAGGTCGCAGGAGCTGGTGCGCCATAGCTGGAAGCTGGAGCCGGAGCTGAAGGCGCTGAATAAGATGGCGCTGCTGCAGGTGCTGGAGGCGCTGGCGCGGAATAAGATGGAGCTGGTGCAGGTGGTGCTGGTGCACCTGTAATTAGAAAATGTTGTCTAATTTTTTGAGTTTCAAACTTGATAACAGCAATACATTAAATTATCGTTTTTAGTACGTATATAAAACCAAATTGAAATTTACCGTATGCTGGACTTGGTGCTGGCGGTGGACCTAAAATTAACAATATTTTAGTGTTTTTCTTCCATTTCTTTGTATTAACAATAATTATGCATTGCAGTCAAACAATTGTTATAATATAATCAAAATATAAATAATTGGTGTCATACTGAAATAGAATCTAGAATTTACCATATGATGGGCTAGGCGCTGGTGCCGGTGGTGGCGGTGGTGCACCTGTAATCATTGAAATAATTCATTGCATATCCTTGCTAATAGTATTCGCGTGGTATAGCGTTGTGTTTTTACCGCTATGAAATATTTTTTGGCAGATCAATGATAATCCGGGACTTACCATATGATGGGCTAGGCGCTGGTGCTGGTGGAGCTGGTGGTGCACCTGTAATCATTGAAATTATTTCTTGCATGTGCTTGCTAATATTCGAGTGGAAAAGTGGAATGTATTTTTAGCGCTATGAAATCTAGTTTGACAGATCAATCCTAGTCTAGTACATCAAATTCCAAAAGACTTACCATATGATGGGCTAGGCGCTGGCGCCGGTGGTGCCGGTGGCGCACCTGTAATCAATCAAATGTTTTGTCGTACGTAGAAGTAATTTGCTAATTCTGATAGAAAGTAATTTAAAAGTAAGTAAAAACAATTAAATTTGCCCTTACGACCATATTGGATGGGGACCTGGTGTTAAGTTGTCATATTAAACTCTACGGGGCCTTGCTTCCCATGCTATGTTGTGACGGCTAACGAGACCTGGTCGCCTGGAACAGGTGTCAAATGTTTAACTTACCATACGATGGGCTAGGTGCGGGAGGTGGACCATATCCGCCACTAGGAGCTGATGGCGCTGCAGGTGCATTCGAGTAAGTTACTGAAGGGGCAGATAAATAACTAGGTGCATCAGCTAAAATTCCCGCAACCAGAAACTGTACCAGGATTACCTGAATCAAAAAATTAGCATGTAACAGTGCAATTCTTGTAATCATCAACCTGTTCAATTCGACCGACATTCGATGTTGCATGTATGAACTCAAAGAAAGCCAAAGTGACTGAAGTTTCGATACTGAGTCATAAATTCGAATTGAGTTTACTGAACTGTGTGAACATCACTCGATATCCTCTCCAGTGATTGTCGAGTAAATTAAAGTTATTTGGTAATACCCTCGGTGATTGACACAAACTGTAATTAAGTGCGTATATTGGGAATACACGGAATATAATTATTTTTTTTTGTAAACAGAACAGAATCAAATAACCGAATTTGAATTTTTTCTCGTCGGTTTGGATATCTCAAGTCTCATTTGTTCACACTTAAACTCACCCATTTAAAGAACCTCGCCATTTTCGGTTTCCTCAAGCGTCGCTGAACAAATAATTCCTCCAATATGTAAACAAATAATGAACACTGATGATTTTGAGAGTCGGTCGTAGCATTTATATACTGTCTCTGGCAGAAATATGAATTAAATTTACATATTTATTAGAACAGAAGACAAACCTATTGAACCCGTTCTCAAGATTTTCTTTCAGCCTAGTTTTGTACATACCTGATTTTAACACTGCTTATAAATCTGTAGTTTAAAATTGGAATCAATGGTTCAACAAATTATGCATGTGTTGGTCCTCTGTTCATTTAAACCATCCTTACAACTTACAGCACGTTTTACTTTCTTCGGTAGATTTTTTATTTTGAAATCTTTACGACCAACAAGAGTTTACAACTTCAGAAATTACAGGGTGGTTCATAACAATTAACATCGCCAGAGTTCAAGTTTGAGGACTTTGTAAAATTCGTTTGTATGGTCACGGTCATACGCATGAAGAAGTTGAGATACGACGAAAATAATGTGATGGGTTACAGTAAAGATTTTAAAATTTTTGAGAACTTCTCAATATATTGACATCGACGAAATTTTGTGAAAAAATGTGTCCTAATTAATTCCAATTAATGTCTGAATGTGCTGTCGGTGAGAGTTATGAGGTTATGTGAACCACCCTGCATCTACATAGGGAAAGCGGTATGAGTAACAAGTTGATTTTAACAAGAATATGTGCAATATTAAGTGTCATGCAACGCGACTTCTTACAAAAATAGAGCATGTGCAGAGAGAAGTAAGTCAGTTAAATAATACGTGCAGTTGCAGAAATGCATTATTTAAACTTTATTCAAATATAGGCTCTAGATACTAACATAATCAACCGTAATTGTGAGTTAACTTTGTTTAGCTGAGTTTGTTTCTAGCTCATACCAAACGATTAAGTTCACTTGTCACGCAAACCTGTGTGGCAACAGCAAGAATAGTAAGAAATGGAAAGTGAAGTGGTTCCATGGTGGAGTTAAATAAAATCACGGAAAAATTAAGACAAATTGACACTTAATTGAAATAATGTGCTCGATTAAATTGTACCTCATGTTATTACTAAAACAAATGCAATTGAAATTCTATTGAAATATTTTCTCTTGTAGATGATTACAAATGTAATTTAAAAAATAAATAATACACGTCATAATCTAGTTTTGTTTTTCTCTGGTTTTGAATTGAAGGATAATGATTGAGTAGGTGGAAATCATGCTGACCACCTGAAAAAAATACCATGTATTGTTCACTACATTATTTTTGAATACCATCATGTTTGTTCTGAAATTCAAGTCACTTACAGTTCCTACGAATCCATAAGTTATTGTAAAAAACCCATAGCCTTTTACACCCACTGAATTTGAGACAAGATCATAGTACACCATGTTTTGACCTTGGATTACCTCCTCCATACACCCAAAATGAGCCTCGTTCCAAACTTTTGGGCCTTCAAAACGAAGTTTTAATGCAAAACTGATCCGGTTCGCCTGGAATTATACGGAATGCCAAAATTGTTTGAAATAATAGTCAAAAATTTCTAAACTGACCCCAACTCAAAACTCAAAACTCAACTATATTACCTAGATTGATCAAATTGAATAATCAATCATTTCTAATAATTACGATGTATTAAATTCATACCATATTATTGACTTCAGAACAGACGAGTAGATTGATTGCACACATAAAGAAGGCAGACGATATAATTATTTTTGCAAATGGGTCTATGGTACTTGGGTCAGTTAGCGTCCAAATTGTGTTCGACATGTACATGACTGAGCCCATGGTGCAAGTGAAAACGCACAATCCAAATATCCCATTGAAACCCTCAATTAGTAATGTCAACTTTTGAAATTCCCTTAAAAACTGTAAAAAAAGCGTAATCACTTAGAAAATTAAATATCGTTTAATTAATTACAATCAAGTGGTAATTAAAATTCCATCGGAATCCGGGACTGGGATTATGTATTGTCAATAAATGCCTCGGATTGAACATGAACTACTTTTCTAAAATTACTAGTGTTTTGTCGTGATAATTCTGGTACCTTCAAACAACTTTCATTTTTATGTCGAGCCATTCCATCGAAGAATGCCGAAATTAATCTTTGAAACATAAGCCCCCAAAGTAAAGCCGTTTGAAAACTGGACATCCATGTTAAATTAGAGTAAGTTGCAATCATGAGATAAGGAATTCCGATCAAAAGTGTGTACTGGAATGGCAAATCGGATCCAACCATAGTGTAATTTGCCAATTTCGGATTTCCAACCAAGCTATGATAAGCGTTCACAGCATCTTTTGTGGAATCTTCTAGAAGACGAGTCGGAACAATCATCCGATTCCAACGTTGGTTACAAATATCCCCAATGGTTGTGTATAAGAAACCGTCACAAAAGTACAAGGCGACGAGGACAGTACTTTTCAGTGCTACCTGGAATCATGGAAATAATCTGTGGATGCATTATCTATCGGCCAAACTTAACCGTTATACCGAGATCTACCACATATCATTTCAAGTCAAATCTCGCCAGTCATAATTTACTCGCCATCTTGGCGAGTTTTCTGCAAAGTAATGTCCGGCATAATTTTCTCTGAAATGATACCCGATTTACGTACCTTCCTATACGATGGCAGACAACAACAACTGACTTGGTTTTTCAAGTCCGCGGTTAGAATCTCAACTTTGTTGAGTAAATCAGTGATTTTGTCACCCTTCGTGAATGTAGTGTAGTAAAATGTGATGGCCAAGAGAACAAAGCTGATGTACAAAATTGCATTCATCAAGCCCAAGGTCTCTGAGCCCCCAAAGAAAGCCTTATTTTTTTCGGAAATTCCCAACACGTAGAATATCATCAGACTTTGTATGACCATAATGGATACCTTCGAAAATGAAAATATTAACCTCGGATAAGTTTATTCTAGCATATGTATAATGTCATCATTTTTATATAGAATATATGGAGCTTACAAATAGTTAAAGTTAGTTAAAGATATGCTATAATATTGTAAATTTTATTTGTTCGTATTCTAAGAGCTTACCTAGTAAGAAAGCGTTGTCAAATTATGTTGATTTTATTAATATATATCATAATATAAAAAGGTTTCATACTTTGTCTTTCGATTCAGTGCCTAACTGTTGGATCAGCGGACCATATTTTTTCAGTTCATGGTCATCCATGGGTTCGGCAAAAATTCTGTCTAAATTCCATACGCATTCTAATTTGGTTAAATTTACGTAAATAAAGTTACGTAAATACACACTTAGGTAGTAAAGTAAAACTCTAACCTTTCGGAAGATTGATGCTTTAACGCTGACAAATGATTTCTTATCCGCATCATATTTGATTTTGTTTGGCAAAAGACCGACCCAGTACAACAGATTCAGTTGCGGCAGTACATAATAATTCATTACACAGGGCTGATTTTCCCCAATCCCAGTCTGTCCATCAGGTTCAATTTTGAGACCCTTGTCAATTTCACTGGAAAGTGTTTCTTGGATTTTATTTAGGTTTTCGTCAAACCACTTGTTCGATTTCCGACGGAATGCGGAGTTAATGCTGCTCCCAGCATTTAATTCTTCGAAATAGTAATTCATGATGATATCAAATACACGGACTGCACTTGAACAGATTTGACAGCAATTTTACCCTCGTCAAAAAGTACTTCAATGTAAAATTTTAGACGCCAACCGCCGGCGAAGCTTAATAAATACCAACCAGTTGAGATAAAAGTGAAAATTGTACTTCGTACAAGTTTTTGTTAGCAGATCCGAAAATTCTGACTCCCTCCAAGAAATACTCTTCAAGAGATGAACCCCAAAAAAGTGTAATGAAATAAAAAATGATTAAATATCAGAGGACGAAAAGAAACATTCTTGACCTAAATACTTGAAAAGACTAACCTTCGTGTCAGCCTGTTTTAGCTTTTAACATAAAAATGCGTTCTTAAATAATTTACTATATTCTTGTGTGGTTTGCGAGAGGAAGTTTGCGAAAGCTGATCAAATGAGAAAATAATTGCAATGCTTTGCTTTGGGTTGACAAAGACAGCCATATATTTATAATTTTAAAGACGATTTGGTTTTGATCCTGAAGAATAGAATTGTTTTCATCTGCTAAAGCTTGAAAAGAATTGGCGTACTTCTCCAAAGCTGGAATGCACGTATCGCTTTACTCTTCTTTTCGATTTCATCAGTCAAGCGTTAAGTGATATACAATTATTCTATATGCCTTCTTTCTTCATATTATCAACTTCAGACGTGCTTTCATTCTTTCTTGCAAATAGCCTCACCTCTTCCACTACACTAATAATACAACTCTTTTTATTCTAATTTTATTGGCGCACGGTCATGAAAGAATGCTTCACGAGTTCCTCTCCTAGACATAAATTTCATCATGTTGAGAACCAGAAAGTATTCTTCAATAACTGACTCAGTTAACAAATAATGAAGTCCACGGGAGAAACATTTTCCACTCTTGGCCGCATACAAAGGACTACATGTGGAAATTTAGAATCGCCAGGATTTGATAAAGGAGATCACAGGTGTGTATATTTTCAAGCCTAAATTCTTATTAGTCATACTGAATGATTTATTCTGAAGTTAGACGGTGGTTTCTGAATTCGTTGAATAGCATTTTGAATTATTGTTCGAAGAAGTCCTGATCCTGCCCAACCGGACGAATCAATTCAAACATATGTTGATTGATTTAATGATTTCTGACTACAAGGACAAAAATAGACTCAATAATTGTAATGATTGAAATCGAATCCTTCGTATAGAATGGTCTGTCGGCGTACGCACTTACAACTTCAGTTACCAGTACACATTGCTAATTGTCAACTGGTCAAGCATTGGAAAACCGAAATTGCCTCCAAATATATGCATGTTATAAAATTGAATTTGAATATTATCCACAGACAAATCTTTGATTTTCTGTCATTGTGGACCGACTCTGCCCAGTGTGGGTAGCGAAATCGTGAGTAAATTTCGGCTGCTGTCTTCCCTCTAAGCAGTCGTGGATTTTCAGTCTGATTTTTCATTTTCAGAGTCAAGACCAAGTACTAATGGCAAAGTTGTCCAGACCAATAATGTGTGCCAACCTCTTTGACCAATTATTAAAATTTCGACAACTGATAGTCAGAGAAACTGATGAGGCAAAGTCTACTTGGGACAGACTGGCAGGACGAACTAAACATTTGTATTGTCAGTATTCCCAAATGTACATTCGGGCTTCCACCCACTCCGCAGTACTTGCGTAACTAATTGACTATCAAATTAATTATTTAATTGACAACGGCTTTTTGTACTGACTTTGACTTACCCATGTAATTGTTCTTCATTCGTTCGATCATTGTCGATAATTTGGATGTCGTAGGTACAGGGTGTCTCAGAGAAAGCGCATAGTTGTTTGATGATATTTTGGCGTAGTTACGAAAATTTACATTACAGGCAATGAGAGAAAACCGCCCAACAACGAAAAATACCCAAACAACTATGCGCTTTCTCTGAGACACCCTGTATGTAAAAGTCAATTAGTCAGTGTGTCTATATATGCACCTAAATCTCCATTAAAACTTACAATTACAGAAACTTTATGTACCACTTATTTTTAGCGATATCAGTGTCAAAATGTCTAGCCTAGTGGTAATTATTTAATTGTGAAAGCGCGTGGTTACTTTTCAATTTCACTACATGAAATTACGATTAAGACAAGAAGGAAATTCTATGTATTCCGTTAGAACAATTTTCCACTGAAACTGTACGTAATTCTCATATACTTATTTAATGATTTTGTTATTGTTGGATGATGTTTAATAGCATCCGTTCAATGGGTTGACTAATTATAATCTGCCAGGCTCAAACATGAACTTTCCCCTGACTAAATCATTTCAAGCAAGAAAATTAAACTTGGACGACAAAAACAATAATCTATGTAATGATAACTCAAAAAAAAATAACTAAATCAGAATTAATCAGTCAAATCAGCAAGTTAGTCAAAAAATCAATTCAAATCAAATCCTGGCTATACCCAAAATACAGAACTTGCTTGGAGAAAATGGTGAGAAAATCCTGAGTTACAAATAGTACAATTTATAGTGAGACAAACTTTCCGCATACAATATAATGTAAAAATGGGGTAGACTTATTTCAAGGGGTATCGGTTAGTCATGGATCAAATTTCTTTTCACCCCGTCTTTCTCCAGCTTTCACCTCTCTCAAATGACGAAGCACGAAGCATTAGCATGTCTGAGATAAATTACATGGGGTTCTTAATTATTGTTTAACACTGTATACACAGGTTATCAGAATTTCCGCGAATGTTGCAAGCGCGAAAAGAAGGATACCGTATTTGCTCTGTTAGAACCCCGGGGTTCTATTAAAAAATCCGTAAGTCGGTCGCTTCTCCACTTTCTCCGTTTGTGTGCATGGAGGAAGTAAAGAAAATACCAGGGTTGTAATGGGGACGGGGTTCTATTAAAGCGAATACGGTAACCAATTAGCGGTTGCCAATCAGCCATTCCATTTGTGTTCCAGATGCTGTCTTAACGTAATTATAGTAAAATTAAAATAGCCCGATATCACACAATTATTGGGAACAAATACTTCTGGTAATGATTTATCGTTGTTGGTTAAGTACTGCCAGAATCACCAGGAATATAAAGTAAAGCGAGCACCACTGAAAATCCACTGGGAAAAACATAATATAATCTTTTTGAATTGGATCATTCTTCTCTGTCTCCTATCGTGATATTCAGAATAAATTGTTGTACCTAAAGCTATTGCAAAAATCAAATGCAGGTGTTTGAAAATTGCAGAAATATTTTTTGTAGGTGATTGAAAATAAAATTTTGATGATTCATAATTTAGCGACCACTTGTTTTGAATTGGAGAATAATGATTGAGTAGGTCGCAATCATACTGACCACCTGAAGTAAAGAAAAATAATGTCATGTAAGGTTGTAATTAATACTAGAGCCTAGGATTTTCATCTTTTTCGTTGCAACTTACAGTGCCTACGAAGCCATAGGTTATTGTAAAAAATCCGTAGCCCTTTACACCCACTGAATTTGAGACCAGGTCATAGTATACCATGTTTAGACCCTGGGTCACCTCCTCCATACATGCCACATGAGCCTCATTCCAAACTTTTGGGTTTTGAAACCGAAGCTTTAAGGCAAAGCCCATTCGGTTCGCCTAAAAATGATTGGAACGTCAGAATAGCTTAGAAAATATTATATTTTATGTCCCAAAGAATTTCAAGCAGATATTAATAACACCTGATCAAAATGAATAATCACATTGGAAATAATTAATTCATATTAAATTAGTACCGTATTATTGATTTCCGAGCAGACTAATAAATTGATTCCACACATAAAGAAGGATGACGCCATGATTACTTTTGCGAACGCATCTGCGGACCCTGGATCGGTTAACGTCCAAATCGTGTTTGACATGTACATGACTGAGGCCATAGTGCAAGTGAATACACAAAATCCAAATCCACCATTCCAATCCTCAATTAGTAATGTCAATTTGTGAAATTGCCGTAAATACTGTGGAAAAAAAGTAGTCACCAACTTTACTAAATTAAAGTCTTACTGAAATCTTCAAAAGTTTCAATTTAAAAATGAGAGATCACAAAAAATATTTTTTTGTGACTTTATCTATTATTTTAGACTTGTCCTGAAAATTCTTATACCGTCAAGCAACTATCATTTTGATCTCGAGCCATCCCATCAAAGAATGCCAAAATTAATCTTCGAAACATAAGCCCCCAAAGTAAAACAGTTTGAAAGCAGGACATCCAAGTGAAGTTGTAATAAGTTGCAGTGATAAGATAAGGAATTCCAATCAAAAGTGTGTACTGGAATGGCAAATCAGATCCAATCATAGTGTAATTTGCCAATTTTGGATTTCCAATTGTGCTGTAAAATGCATTCACGGCATCTTTTGTAGAATCTTCTAGAAGACGTGTCGGAACAATCATCCGATCCCAACGTTGGTTACAAATGTCCCCGATGGATGTGTATAAGAAGCTGTCACAAAAGTACAAGGCGACGAGTACGATACTTTTCAGTGCTACCTGGAATCACGGAAAGAATAGTCGAGATCTGCGGATTCATCTATCAGTCAGCATATCCGATTTACGTACCTTCCTATAGGATGGCAGACAACAACTAGCTTGATCTTTCAACTCCGCAGTTAGAATGTCAACTTTGTTGAGTGAATCACAGAGTTTGTCACCCTTTGTGAATCCAGTATAATAAAATGTGAATCCCAGGACCGCAAAGGTGATGTACATAATTGTATACAGAAAGCCCAACGTCTCGGCACTCCCTGTCAAAGCCTTAATTTTTTCAAAAGTTCCCCATGTGTAGAACATCGTCAGAATTTGTATCCAGATGATGAATACCTTCATAAATGAATGGATTAGTTCATGGTCACCCATGGGATCGGCAAAATTTCAGTCAGATTCCAAACACATTGGAAAATGGTTCAAGGAAATTATTTAGTACACGGACAATTTCGTACGTAGTACACTGGGCCGTAATCCTAATGTACGTGAGATAAGTCTGAGATTGCCCTCATCTCACCCTCTCTCATATTCCTAATGTATTCCTAATATCTCGACGTTCATAGGCCGTGCGTCGCTCCCTCCTCTGAAATAGTAGAATAGTATTTTTTTAATGATGTTCGCGAAGAAGGTTGGAAGTACAAACGTCACAAGTTGAATAATATTCAAGATTTTTTTTTCTGAGTTTCCGATTCGTAATGTATTATTGAAATATTTTCTTTGGTTTTTTTAATAATTCCATTTCAGACAAATAATTTACTTATCAAAAACAAGGAACTTTTTCAACACTAGTGAAATTCCACAAACCAGCGATGACACCGAATTTCTAGTTTGGCGGCGAGAGTTTAGATTTCGCACTCATCTCGCACTTAGCAAAGTATTTCCTGAAAAGTGATTGGTTGAGTGTGAGGGCGCACTCACCTCAACTCAAACTTAACTGAGGGTGCGTTAAGTTGAGTCATTAGGAATACGGCAGTAAAACTCTTACCTTCCGCAAGATTGATCCTTTAACGCTGACAAATGATTTCTTATCCGCATCATATTTGATTCTGTTTGGTAAAAGACCGACCCAGTACAGTAGATTCAATTGCGGTAGTACATAGTAACTCATTACACTGGGCTGATTCCCTCCAATCCCAGTCTTTCCTTCAGGTTCAATTTTGGGATCTTTCTTGTCAAATCCAATAGAAAGTGTTCCTTGGATTTTATTTATGTTTTCATCAAACCACTTGTTCGATTTTCGAAGAAATGCGGAGTTAAGGCTGCTCCCAGCATTCAGTTCTTCCGAATAGTAGCTCATGATGAAAAGGCCGGGGAAATTTACAGGGACAATTTTATTGAAAGAAATAAAGTCACTAAAAATATTTTCCAGGTTTTCAAACAAGTAAATTTTAAAGATCAGCTTTAAAGCCAACTTTGGAGTATAGCTGACAAGGCTCAAAAAGCAACTGGACAGGCTAAAAGTGTCATGTGTATGATTTTTTTATTAGCTGATCAGAAAATCTTTTAGTATAAGAATTTAGTATGACTCTATTGAATAGGATTGTTTCTATCTGTTGACTCGTAAAAAGAATTTGGCATACTTGTCAAAAGTTGAAGTGACAGGAATCGATTTACCCTTCTTTTCTGTTTCCGCTGTTAAGCGTGAAGTGATATACAATCATTTTACGTTTTATTTCTTCGGATTATTTGACGTCAAACATACTTTTATTGTAGTTTTTTTTTGCAAATCGCCTAACCACACCTACAATGCTGACAATAATGATGTCTTTTTATACCAATTTGAATGGCAGGAGGTCAAGGTCGCCATAAACTTTAGAAACACTTGTTTTCTTTTGACACCCTCCTTTACTGTCGCCTCTAAACGTAACATTTAGCATTTTGACAGCCAGACGGTACTCTTGAATTATTTAATTCGTTGAATGGAAAATAAAAATGAATGCAGTGTATGGGGGAAACGTTTTTGCGTTCCCAGAAGACTATAAATTTATCATGGATCATTATTTTTACTGCAGAATTTTGCTCTGATTTACGAAAATTCTTTGAGGACCAATTTCCCGAATTGAACTCATCGTTAGTCGAAAAAATAAAGGACGATAATTCTAACTCTTACTTACTACGTATGACTTTGCCCTTAATCGCCATAAGAAATGTAAAATGACACTGTTATAGTTCCAATTGATTTTAAATAGCTTTTTATTAAAAATCAAAATAAAGATACCAGACAATGATACCAGAACAACAGCGTACACTAACTGTGGTGGCCTTCCTGAGCATCATTCATTTCCGCACCTCGAAATTGTATCAAAATGAACAAATAAGCCACTACTCCAGACATGATCTGAACGTAATAAGAATTTGAGAAATACATATTAAGCTTGCATTATCAATTTGTTTCGGCAGTATGAAATGCTATTGAGTTTCAACAAAGGACATACGAACCGATGTAAAAAGTTGGCGATTGATGTAGAAAAAGTTGCACGCATTTATTTGTGGTGGATTCGTACTTATCCTCATTATCAGCATCCGAATCTCAATATTTGTAATTAAACAATAAACAAAATGGACATTTTGCAGGAAGTACTTGAAAATTGGTCAGAAAAATAAATAATTGAGGTGATCGGTAGTAAAGGATAATTAATTCGAATTTGTATTTGAAGTCCATCACCTGTTCTTTTGTGCTTAAGTGGAGATCCAATGTTTGGAGTTGGTACAATTGTGCAAG
>JAQGCA010000148.1:0-41398 GCA_034698945.1 Protaphorura quadriocellata | reverse complement strand
ACAAACGCTACCATTGAAACTTTGTTTATGTTTGTGTTTGAGTTTGAGTTTCAGAAATCGCAATCTCTCTAATAACTTCGTCGTTTAATAATTACTTGCCGTAAGACTTTATACTATTATCCATAACATAACTACATTTTAAGTAGGGGCTTTTTGGAAGTTCGAGTTGTTGGAGCTATTCTATAACAAAATATGATTGTATTCTGTGTCTTATGGCAATTTTCGATGGAAAACGGAGACTGAATAAAATTTTGGTTTAAAAAAAAATGTACTCTTCCAGTCCCAGTTAGTTAATTTATTTTAGTAAAGTCAAAGATTTCAGTTTACAAAACATTAAAACCACAATCCTGGTCCTGGCCTGAAACCAATACCCACATCACTTTGGAGAGTTTACAGTATTCAGTATTGCCTACACAGATACTAATTATGACTAATGTCCTCTGACTGAGCAATGAACAAAAATATAAAATAAAGCGCAGACCGATTAACTTTTTTTTTTTAAACCAAAATATTTATTATTCGTTCTCCGTTTTCCATCGAAAATTGCCCATATAGACACAGAATACAAATTAAATTTTGTTATAGAACTGTTCCAACAAACGAACCTCCTCTCCAACACAATACATAAAAATTCGTAAGAATTTCGATCGGAACTTATATAAATTCCTAGTATTTCTTTTAATTCTTTAAAAGTTTGTTGTAGTTAGAGACCAATGATGACATATAGACCGTAATACTAGACTGCGAAAAATATCTTACTTGAAGACGAATTACTGATTGAAGTCATCATTTAAGTGTACAGTTGACAATTCCTCTATATGTCATTCAGACCAATAACGAAGAGTTTCTTAGCTGATGGCTCTCACCAATATTTAAATGTACTTTTTGTTAATGACTGTCAGGAGTCAGGACGTAACAAAATACACGCATCCAAAAGTCGAAGCACATTTATGTGACAGTCAATCTTCACCAGCACTCTCAAAATTTAACAAAATTACAGATAACAACTTGAAAAACAGAACAAAAACTTTCAGAATTTAAAGTTGAAAAAGTGGGATGATGTGTCAAATAAATATTATTCTTATGTTCGAACGTGAACGGATTTTGCCGCGAAAGTGGCACATGCTACAAAACGCCGGCAGTTTCAATCTTTATTAAATCCGACACCACGCGATAGAGTTTTACATAATAATAAGTTTTCATCGTGAAATTGTGTTTCTTATTTCAGTTTGATAGTTTTTTTTTCAGTGTACTGATAATTGAAAAACTAACGGTGAGTCGGTACGGTAATTGTTTTTTTTTAATTTATTGTGTACTACTAATATCTAATAATATTTAAGTAGTAGCTGTATATTAATTTTTTTTTAAACCAAAATATCTATGGCTACCAATTAAGGAGGCATCTATTTAAATGGAATTGGCAAATAAATAAGTACGGCTGGCATCACATAAATTAAACTGGCAACAAATAAACTAAATTGGTATCAAATAATTTAAACTGGCATCAAATAAATTAAACTGACATCAAATAAATTAAACTGGCATCAAATAAATTAAACTGGCATCAATTAAATTAAACTGGCACCAAATAAATGAAACTGGCATCAAATAAATTTAACTGGCATCAAATAAATTTAACTGGCATCAAATAAATTAAACTGACATCAAATAAATTAAACTGGCATCAAATAAATTAAACTGGCATCAAATAAATTAAACTGGCATCAATTAAATTAAACTGGCACCAAATAAATGAAACTGGCATCAAATAAATTAAACTGGCATCAAATAAATTTAACTGGCATCAAATAAATTTAACTGGCATCAAATAAATTTAACTGGCATCAAATAAATTTAACTGGCATCAAAATATATGGAACTGGCATCTAATGTTTCGGCATCAAATTAAATAAAACTGAGACCAAAAGAAATGAAATTGGCATCTAATTTGTCACTTCAAATTAAATGTACCCGGCGTCAATATAAATGGACCTGTCATAAAATTAAATGAAACTGGCATCAAATTAAATAAAACTGGCATCAGACTAAATGAACTGCCACCAGAATAAATGGAAGTAGATATGTAGTGCGTTCAAAGAACGTTAGGAATGTTTAAAATAATCTTGAGACCAGAGACAGGAGTATTTGGTAGTTCTTCTGAAAATTTTGAAAATGTGTGGAGTGAAACACTCCTGTCCTCTCCTTTCTCCGGCTGGGTTTTCCGGTAAGAAAAAGTTTGGTAGAAATCGGAGGGTTGTCTTGATCTACTTGCGCACTGGCAACTGTACTCAGTTTGAATGTGGCAACTAATTATGATTAATTCGGAAATTGCGGAAATTGAAATCGGTTTTGCGAAACAAGCTTGAGCGGAACTAGTTCGTCAATGATTAGTTTGTATTTGCAGTAAGGGATAGCTAGTGAATATTCAAAGCTTATAATGACATCTTGTATTTTTGTTACTAATAAAGGTATCTGAATTTACGGCGAATCTTTTTGACTTCTCGACTTCGGTCTTTATTTTCGTCAGTTTATTTTGGTACAACTTTATCTATCCTAATGCCAGCTATTTCATTTGTTGCCTGCTTATATCATCTTTCAAGTCCCAAGTACAATTCCGCGGCTTAAGTACTCTTGTTATGGAAACTACTTTAAATTGTACTTAAGTCGATATCAAAAGCACTTAACCGAAGTCTGTGCCAGTTTTGAGCATTTGATGCCAGATTAATTTATTTGATGGCCGATTAATTTATTTGATGCCAGATTAATTTATTTGATGCCAGATTAATTTATTTGATACCAGACTAATTTATTTGATGCCATATTAATTTATTTAATGCCAGATTAATTTATTTGATGCCAGATTAATTTATTTGATGCCAGATTAATTTAATTTGAGGCTGAAACATTTGATGCCAGATTAATTTATTTGATGCCAGTTTAATTTAATTCGAGGCTGAAACATTAGATGCCAGTTCCATTTATTTTGATGCCTGTTTTAATATTCCCCAATATCTATTATTGAGTCTCCGTTTTCCATCGAAAATTGCCCATATAGACACAGAATACAAATTAAATTTTGTTATAGAACTGTTCCAACAAACGAACCTCCTCTCCAACACAATACATAAAAATTCGTAAGAATTTCGATCGGAACTTATATAAATTCCTAGTATTTCTTTTAATTCATAAAAAAATTAATTTTTATAAATATGATTTTGTAGAATTTGTGAGGATCCATTAAGGGCGATCAGTACTATATTATCTCGCACTGACTTTGGTAGTTTGAAACGCTTCCGAAATTGTTCAAAAAACGAACTAATGGTTCCTCTTGGGTAACTGGGTAATCTGGGTAACTGGATTATCTAAAAGTCCATCACAAACTGGTAATTTTTGAAGGATATTAATAGTAATTATTACAGAAATAAGCCAACAAGTGAGGCAGACTTAGGTCTAACACTGATTTATTTTCCAGTGCTCGCGATGGCGGTTTTCGGTTCAATTGTGTCGTTTAGTCGTTAACTTTCGTTTTCTCTATAAGCGTAGCATCTAGTATGATCACAATTGATTGATGCCAGAGATGAGAGAAAGAAACTCTTTCTCTCATCTCTGTTGATGCCATCGCCATCGCGTAGTTTAACTAGTTCACTTGAATTAATCGCAGAGTGTATAGAGGCTTTGTTATGAAGGTAAAACTACGCGGAATGCCGACCTTTTTTTAAAGACTACTGGACATGGAGATCGGTAGCAAATTCTTCTGATAGTTTACTTATGATGGAAATGGAAGCTGCGGATTTTTCATAATTATTTTTATTGTTTATACTTCAGTTTTGTCTGTTAAAATGGGAAAGCATAAGAAGGACCGAGCAGTAAAGGGGGCAAGGAGTAATCCCATCGCTGCGCGCTCATCTCTAGCTGAGCAAATAGTTTCTGATATAATTGTGGATCCATCGGATACAAAGTTGAGAAGTAAAGCCAGGTATGGCAAGGATAAAGATGATCCTGAGGTATGTGAATAATTACTATTCGTACCTATGTGCAAGTAGGATTATATTAATTACTATGATATTTTGCAGTTTCTTGATGAGAAAATGACACAGAAAATTTTGAAACAAGCTCGCCGTCAGCAACAAAATCCTGACGGAGATTTTAGCTCAGGCAGTGAGAACACAAAAGGTTCTCGACAATCATCTTCAATTGATGTGTCGCTAGGAAATGCAATGAGTCCACAGGATTCTGACGATTCGGACGAGGATGAGTTCGCTGTTATACCGAATAGAGATAGGACTAATTACGATGAAGACATTGTAAGTCCGTAGTTACTGTTTATCAACGGTGCATTTGACTTGAGGTTTTAATTTAACCCAAGTAATTTTTTTTCCAAAGGAAATTGATCCAGAGGACGAAAAAGCTTTGGAATTATTTATGAAGAAGGGCGGAGAGGAGAGTAAAACCTTGGGCGAATTAATAAAAGAGAAATTTACAGAAAAGCAAACTGAATTGGAGTCTCAATTTTCAGAAACTGGTAAATTTCAAAACCTACCCTATTTTGGATTGGATTTTATGCTCGAGTCTTAAATACCTTAGGTCTCAATGTCAAGGAGTTGGAACCACGTGTGCAGGAATTATACGAAGGGGTCAAGCTTGTAGCGAGCCAGTATCGAAGTGGAAAACTTCCGAAAGCGTTCAAAATAATTCCTCGGCTAACAAATTGGGAACAAATATTGCATATAACAGGTAATTTACGTTGTCTGGTTCTGAATTATGTTAGCGCGTTAGTACTTTAGTTTCAGTAAACCCCCAAATTTTAATAGTAAAACACTTGTTTTAATATTGTAGTTATCATTAACTTAAGTTTTTCTCTTGCATTTCAGATCCTCCAGGCTGGACGGCAGCTTTGATGTACCAAGCAACTCGAATTTTTGCATCTAATCTGAAGGAAAATATGGCACAACGGTTCTATAATTTAGTGCTTCTTCCTCGTATTCGAGACGACATTGTTCAGTATAAGAAATTGAACTTCCACCTTTATCAGGCTCTCCGGAAAGCACTTTTCAAGCCGGGTGCATTTATGAAAGGCATTGTTTTACCTTTGCTTGAGGTTAGTGGTTTTTTTTTGTCCTTCTGTTTCTTTATCTTCTCCTTCCTTTCTCTTCTTCTTTATCTTAGTCAGACCTTCGTGAATTGAGACCTTAATTTTAACTGGATTTTTTGGCAGAGTGGAACTTGTACTTTGAGGGAGGCGGTCATTATCGGATCCGTTCTATCGAAGAATTCAGTACCAATATTACATTCTTCAGCGGCATTAATTCGCATTGCTGAAATGGATTACACAGGAGCTAGTTCCATTTTCTTGAGAGTCCTCCTGGACAAGAAATACGCATTGCCCTACAGAGTAATTGATGCTGTTGTTTATCATTTTCTCAAGTGAGTTATTCGAATCTAATCAATCAGTAAACACTTTAGCTAATAATTTATTTCAGTACTTGATTTTTTGTTGACTTATTCAGATTTGAACACGACAAAAGAGAACTTCCTGTTCTGTGGCATCAAGCCTTTCTAGTATTTGTACAACGCTACAAGGATCACATTAGTTCAGAGCAAAAAGAAGCACTCCACGCTCTACTCCGTTCACAATCTCATCATCAAATTACAGCAGAGATTCGTAGAGAGTTGCAAAACTCTAAGTGTAGAGATGACGTCATCTCTGCCCAGCCTCAGGACGGATCTATTAATGATGTTGCAATGGAATGATTTTTTTGAATAAAGTCATCGGAATTTGAGAGCGATGCTTCTATCATTCTAAACTTGGGGTAACGTCATCATTTTATTTTTGGTTATTCCACGGTTTCGTTATTCTTGTCTCTTGTCACATATTTGTGGAGTATATAGTTCATAACATTTTACTTGTTCCCTAGTCCGGAAACTAGAATTTCCACGGAAAAGTAAGATATATTTAAGCAGCTTAAGCATAATGTGAAGAATTTTATGCGAAGACATAAGACTTGTTGACACTATTAAGCGTCGTCGATCCAATGTTTAGCACGAAGGACCGAAGTAATTAATTGAGCTCTCCCATCTCTCCAGGGTTCCTTGCCTTTCTTTCACCTGAATTTGACGCTTCACCGCGCGCGTAGTTTTTATAATCAATAGGTAGATGAATTCTGATGAAATTCTATACAAGTTGTGTACCGGAGAACTTCTGATATAGCCCCCGGGCTGTATTTGCAAAATCGCGCTCTCTGACCGGGCTGTAATGGAGACCGGGTTGTATTTTGTATTGGTGAGTGTATGAGGCGGAGCCATAGAGTAAAGTATGGATAGCATGGGCAAACCCATAGAGTAAATACATTGAGTGCATTTGCACTCTATGGGTAACCCGGGCTGTATTGGAGACCGGGCTCTATATGTCAAAATCGACAATTTTGACCGGGTTCAATTAGAGACCGGGCTTTACCAGAAGTTTTCCGGTATTCTTATAATGTTCCTGTTCTGCTGGCTACCCGTACAAAACAATTACCATTGTACAATTCTGTATATACCGTAATAATTTTTACAATGTTATCTCGTCGTTCTTGGGAAAAACTCAAAAAACTGTCCGAACGTTGACTACACTGACAAAAAATTAGTGACGATAATAAAAGCAATTAACTGACTAACCCCCGTACGTATCGCATGCACTTGAAGCTTGAAATAAGATGACATGAGATGAGATGGAATTAAAAGGTTTAGGTCGCAATACTTTGAAGTGAAAACTCCCACGCGCAATGTTATAGAGGGGACAATTTATTCTGCACGATCGTTTGTGTCCCACGATTTCAGATGCAGACTTCACACAGAGTCTAGTTTATATCTATTTTTAACTTTGAAGTTTTTTGCGAACACGTCAACCTTGGACGCGTTCAAATGTCACAATATGATTTCAACATTATTTCAAGCATTTACCTATTTGTGACTGTTCTTGCAGAATTATATTTATCTTGCCCCGATTTAGCTGTGGTACAGAACAAACTTTCGCTGAGTACGCGAAACTACACACTACACTTTAACAGTAGCCGGACACATGTTTTCTGTTCGAAGAAGTGGGGCATAAATCCGGGTCGATATGATTTCTGACTGAGGATATTTCGTTCGATATGAAGATCAAGCCAAGTTTTAACTGAGTGTGTATTACTAACCTAGTTCCAGAAAGACATTATACGTCTCTAAATGTTAGAACAAAAAACCTGGTACCCGAGTGTGCTTTATATAACGAAAGATTAAACTTTTTATTAATTTTTTCGTATTTGTTTTATGTACATTTATTCCCATGTAATTAGATGGGTTTAAGGATGATGAGATTCTACATGTTTTTATTTGTACAAGGGAAAAACACCTGTGTTAGACAACTCAAAATACTTCGAATAATAATACATTTTTGCAAAATAGATTATGCATTCAGATCAGTCCGCGAGTCTGGATTAGCAAGAAGCAAGAGTAGACTCTTAAAATAAAATCAGCTGCTATAGACTTATTTAATCTACCTCTTCTGCTGAGGAACCCGCCGGTCCAGTGCCATTTGTTTGACGTCCACCACCGCCGTGCAATTTTGTCATTATCGGAGAACATTCTTTCTGAATTTCTGTGTATTTATGTTCCAATTCATCCTTCTCAGCGAGCATGTTATTTTCTAACCACCGAAGTACTTCTTGGCATTTCGTCACCGTGGCAGTCTTCTCTGCTTCTGGAATTTTATCGACAGGAGCATCCTCGACAGCTTGTTTCACGTTGAATACGTAAGCTTCCAGTTGATTGCGAACAGTGACTCTTTCCTTCTGTTTGTCGTCCTCTGCTTTGTACTTCTCAGCATCTGACAACATTTTCTCAATATCTTCTTTACTTAATCTTCCCTTGTCATTTCGGATGGTGATTTTCTCTGATTTCCCGGTACTACTGTCTTTCGCATTCACATTCAAAATTCCATTGGCATCAATGTCAAATGTGACTTCAATTTGGGGAACTCCGCGAGGAGCAGGTGGGATTCCAGTTAGACTGAAATTTCCAAGTAAATTGTTGTCCTTCGTCATAGTTCTTTCACCCTCAAAAACTTGAATGGTGACGGCGGGTTGATTATCCGAATAAGTTGTAAAAGTTTTGGATTGTTTGCAAGGAATCCTTGAGTTACGGTCTATTATATTTGTCATTACTCCGCCAGCTGTTTCAATTCCAAGTGATAAAGGAGCAACATCCACGAGTAGTACATCTTGAATTGCAGCACTTTCATCACCGTTCAAAATAGCTGCTTGGACCGCAGCTCCGTATGCAACAGCTTCATCCGGATTGATAGACTTGTTCAACTCCTTCCCATTAAAGAAGTCCTGTAGCAGTTTCTGAACCTTAGGAATTCTTGTGGAACCTCCCACAAGCACAATATCATGAATTTGACCTTTGTCCATTTTAGCATCTTTTAAAGCCTTCTCTGCAAACCAGAATTAACAAAATGAATAATGCAATCACAAAACTGAAAAATGTGGTTTATATGCGGAAGCTATTGATTAGTTCAATCAGTAATAAAATCAAATACGTACCAACGGGTTCCATTGTAGAACGGAAGAGGTCCAAACAGAGTTCCTCGAACCTTGCTCTCGAAACTTTCGTGTAAAAATCAATTCCTTCGAAAAGAGCGTCAATTTCAATGCTGGCCTCACTGCTTGAACTCAGAGTCCTCTTAGCTCTCTCACAAGCTGTTCTCAAACGACGAAGTGACCTCGAGTTAGATTTTAAATCCTTCTTGTGTTTTCTCTTGAATTCTTCAGCAAAATGATTGACGAGACGATTGTCAAAATCTTCTCCACCCAAATGAGTATCTCCGGCTGTTGATCGAACTTCAAAAAGTGACCCTTCATCAATGGTCAGCACAGAGACGTCAAAAGTTCCACCGCCGAGGTCAAATATGAGGACATTACGCTCTCCCTTCAGGTTTTTGTCCAATCCGTAGGCTAGAGCAGCTGCTGTGGGTTCATTGATAATACGAAGAACGTTCAAACCGGCGATGGCCCCGGCGTCTTTTGTAGCTTGACGTTGTGAGTCGTTGAAATATGCTGGAACTGTGATGACAGCGTCTTTGACATTTTGGCCCAAATACGCTTCCGCCGTCTCCCTCATTTTAGTCAGGACCATTGAACTGATTTCTTCAGGTGAAAATCGTTTGTTTTCTCCTTTGAATTCTACCTCCACCATTGGTTTAGAAGCTTGGTTGAAAACTTTGAATGGCCAATGTTTCATGTCAGCCTGGAGTTTCTGGTCATCGAATTTCCGGCCGATTAATCTGTAAATGTTACAAAGATGAAGGATTCAGTACAATGTGTAAAAAATACGTATAATACTGCATAAAGTTCATTTCATTTCATTTCCCTGTGAATTATAATTAAAATTGTTTGGAACGGATGATGCAATCTGATCACATCATCAAAACTTATTTTTAAATAAGATTCAGATCAATATTCACATTTCCATCAAGTTTTGTAGACGTTGTAGCAAGTATAATCTAAAACATGTTAGTTTTTGTATTCGTCGGAACAACTGTACTCCGACTCCGAGTACTGTTCTATCTAATGCTACATTTTCCCTTCACGATTCGGATTTTGGAATTTTGTTGAGAAATGATCTAATATCAATTTCATTAATGCAGAAACTTTATTCCGGGAGGGAACGCAAAACCGGCAAAATCCAACAAAACATTGAACAATCTTTACATTACATTAATTACGTTAGGGGCATATCGAGACGGAAGTTTTTGTCAAAAAGTTGGATTTAAAGAAAATTGAAGAGGTTCTTAATTCTCCATGTTGTCATTCTACGTTATCGAATATAAAAATAGCTATTTAAAATTCCTTTTATTGAATCCGTCAATGTCCTCACACACAGGACTCAGAACTGTCAGCACCTTCACTTTTAATTCTTACTGCGAAGACTTCTGAATCTGATCCAAATCAGACAGAGAAATCGAGCATCTACTTAATTTCTGAAATCAATTAATTCCACCTACCGTTTAGCATCAAAGATGGTATTCTGTGGATTCATAGCTACTTGGTTATGAGCAGCATCTCCAATCAATCTCTCTGTGTCCGTGAAAGCAACATAACTCGGTGTTGTACGATTCCCTTGCTCATTCGCAATAATTTCAACTTTTCCATGCTGCCAAACTCCAACACAGGAATAAGTTGTTCCCAAATCGATTCCAATAGCTGGGACTTTCCCTCCTTTTGCCATTTTCTAATTTTCTTAATCGTAACACAACTTTTTCAAAAAAACTTTTCCGATTTTTTTTGTATGAATTATGTCAACTTGTATTATAATGGCCCAGGATATCCGTAATCCGTAAAGTTAAACCACGGTAATGACTTATGAACTTGAAACGAGTTTTCCGGTTCAATCGTGGTAGTTCGTCGAGTGCAAAAACTTTAGTGACGAGTTTTCTTCCGTAGCAGTCGATGTAGACTTTTAAGCTAAAAAGTCTAGTAGAAAGGAAATAGAATGAAGGTTCTAGACGCTTCCAGTTTCTACTAGTCCCCCACATAACATCATCGCTTCTTCGCACCGTCTCTTTATGTACGTGCTAATAAATGAACACGAAAAGCGAAAGGAATATTTTTTTGCATCATCAAACATCCCACACACATACTAATACAAGAATCGCCAAATAAAGACGTACGGTAGAAGGTTCTCGTACAGTACGTTATTCGCACTGCACACTCTCCTGAACAAAACCTCGAGATAATATAGAAATGCTTAAGTCTGAGCATAAATTCCATGGTCATGCTGACGTAAAAATGCAGGTTTAGGTTTAGCAAATATAGAGAATGAGCTACAGCTAACCAAATAATTGTGAAATCATATAAGGTAACAAGACCAAATCCCAACGACACTTTCTGACCTTTACCTTGCCAAGAGTTTGATGAATTGTTATACGGTAGTTTGTGTGTATACTTTTTGTACAGTAATATAGGTACACCTTATCAAGAATTTAATTAATTTGATAATAACGGGAAGTTAGTCATTTATAGACCAAGTAATGTTTCAAATCGGAATTCCATAATCCGGACAAGCCGTTCCAATTGTACTGGACAGTTTAATAGCTATTTGTGTGCGCCTATAAGATTATTCTTCCATTAGGGCAGCTGGGACATATTTGTAAGAATATGATACGTCTGGGTTTTGTGGTGACTTCCATATATGTTTTCAATTTGTAATTGAACTTATTTATGCACGTCTGATATACACAAAAATTATGAACATAAAAATAAAAATTCAAAAATTCTGGAATCTGGACTCTGGTACACGGAACAGTGACGAAATCCACGTCCTTCCGAGACCTCTCCCTTCAGTTTTGGCAATATCCGAATCTACCATTCGTATGGGATCACCATGAGGTCCTTCTAATTATCTTTCCGGGTTTCCTCTTGTACATTTACCTCCAGAAACAAGAGGTCAAGTTGCGTACGAGTGATGCGCGAGATGTTCCAGCGCAATTGGCTGTCGAGTGGGACGCGCGTATCGTTCACAAATACGTAAATACGGGATTAAAGAAGAGGTCAAGGCGAGCCAAATACAATAATTCAAGCACTAATTAATTAATTATAATTAATTAATAATTTGCAAATATTGAGCAAATAAAAAAAGCCTTTATCTAACTATCTAATTAATTAAGGCGAAGTGAGCAATAAGCAGTTTTTGTACAGATAATTAGAGAAAGGCAGAACGAATTGATGAACGATATTATGAAATTAAGAGGCTGAAAATGCGAATCTGAAGGTCAGCCGTTTCGAAAATCACAGAAAATTCAAATTTTTCACGTCAAAGTGATTTTTGTTTTCAAAATCGATGATTAACACGTGATAGATAAGAGGCTATTGAACAGACCTTGTCTTAGCATGGTTCGCTGACGAATTCTTGTGAAAGTCAAAACGGCTAACCTTTATTTACCAATATTGTCCAAGAATTAACAAGGACTTTATTGGAAAATTTCTTCTAATGTCATGATTGTCTACAGAAGAACAAATTATTCAAACGGTAATGCCTATTATTAAGCGAGCGGAGCGTAGCGACGCGTAGCGAAGCTTTTCTGTTCTACTAGGTGGCCCGAAATCCGTTTATTTCTCCCATGTGTATGTAAATACTTTTTTGTCCAGAGCTTTTCTCCGGAACTACTGGGCCGATCGGGCTCAAATTTCCAGGGAAGATTCCCCTGGGGGTGTAGTTGTGCACTAACTACATTTTGACCGTCTACTATTAAGGGGTGTCCCCTTAGACTCCAGTTTTAGCGTATGGGTATTTGGCATGGGATAATTTTCCATAGCAACCGAGTAGTTCGGCTCTCAGTAGAACCGACGTAAACAAACTCTGCCGTTGCCATGAAAATTCTCCCATGGAAGGGTGACGAAATGATTGAAAATCTGGAATATTTGTTATTAATTGTATATGAAAAATAGTCAAATGGTCTTTCTTCTAATGATGCTAGCGTGAAGTCATATACCGTGTTAGGTTGGAATATTACATTACGGGGTCCAGGGGGTTGGGGGGCCGAGCCCCCCCCCCCATTTAAAAAGAGGCGTAGCAATTTAATATGGTATTATTCTAGTGGGCGAAATATTATTTTCTTGTGCAAGGTATTAATTTACTGTGCAAGATATTATTCTACTGTGCAAGATATAATTTTCCTGTGCAAGGTATTAATTTTACTGTGTTTTCAGTCTAAATCTACCGTGAAATCCCTATATTCTACTGGACGAATAAATAGCACCCTTTTTTTTAAAAACGGGATTATGAGCTTCGCCTCGCTCGCTTTTCTGTGGCACAATCGTTGACGGGATGACATATTCTTAGTGTAATGTATTGGACAAAATGATTGCCAACAAAGTTTGACAGGGGTGTTTCAAGCACTTCAAGCATTGGTATTTATGTAATCTACAAATTCTTTTTTTTTGAATTTCAATCACGGTACAAAATTAGTTGAAACACCCTTTTTAATGTTGTTTTGGTTTTGAATGTGCTTTTTTCGGTAGACATTATTTTTTAATCTCGAGCTTTCGTGAAAGAATCACTCCCTTCTTACTTCAGGAGAAAAATCAGACAAAACTGAGTGACGAACCCTTCTTAATGTTTGGGAAAGGAACCGCTCACTTCCCCTTAAGCCGTAATGATCGCACACTACTGTTTTACGCTTTATGATATCATGGTTGCGTTGCAAAGTTGGCATTCAATCGGGTCTTCCCCAAAACTACTACGGGATAGCTTCCAAATCGTAAAATGCAATTTATTCCATCTGGCGATTCTCTATTAATAGACTTTTTGCGATTAATGAATGAATGCTAGAGTGTAATTATGATATCAATTTACCATTTATCCTGATAAATTACGATTCTCGTTCCAATCTGGTTGTTGTTGGAAAAAAGCGGTCCGAATGTTGACAACAGTCCGAACTGAAATCGTTGACAGTAATAAAAGTAATTGACTGACTTTAACTAATTTATTTTTTCGATGGAAAACGGAGACTGAATAAAAATTTGGTTTAAAAAAAAAAAAAAACTAAATGGATACTCAGTAAACATAAAACAAGAACGCCCAGTAAAAACATTGAGAATAATTGAAGAACATTTCGCTCTATGTATGGTTTCCCGCGAAAACAATTTTGCTGTCAGTTGTCAAATGTGAAATCGAATTCCGAAGTTATAATAACAAAATAAATAAATATTTTTCGTTCAAAACGAGTCAATTTTAAATTATCAGCGAATTTGTTCCCGGATTTGTTCAGTGATTGCTGAATTTTTGTCATAATCAAACGAGATCCCACTACGGGGTTTGGATTTCTTTTTCCACTTTTGATCCACGTAATATAATTTCTGAGTTTTGAGAAAATATCAATTTTGAACCTTTTCGATAAAGTACTAAAAGGTTACGGTAGGAAGTGGTCGTCTTGAATACAATCAGATATCCGACTTCTGATTTTTTCAGTTTGGCTGATTGTTCGCAAATTATTTGAAATAAATAAATAGCTGGTGTGGTTTTGACCATTTACAGAAAATTAATAATGGAACTTCTGAAACAAAACCTGAAGCAAAAATGTGAGGAATTGGGAGCTGTTTCTGTACCTAGATTGACCTCGGAAGCATGTATCAAGGAATATCTGCAGAAAGGCGATAATGCCGGAGGAATTCCAAAGTTCTACTCAAAGGTAAAATTCAAAATTACAAAACTTGGATATTCATTACCTTAATATATTTATATTTTATCCAGTTATCTCCAGAGCAAGTGCAATTCAAGCTAAAAATCCGAGATGAAGCCCGGGAGCTGCTGTTACGACAAAAGAGTCAAAATTTGTTTGACCATGATGAATTAACCGTGGTAGTGCATTAAATTTAATTCCTACACTTATGATTAGAACTGCATTAATGGTTTGGTCGTGTTGTTTTCAATTTCTTTCTACACAGGCACTTTATGACACTATGAAACAGAATGCCAGTCCGCCCTATACTATGGATGAATTCTTCATAAATTACCTCGACTTTAAGAAAATGGTTTCCACACTTTGTCCAAAGGGAAAGTAAGTCGTGGTTCATTTGTAACATGGAGGACGATTTAATTTTTAGCAGAATTGTTAAAGTTTTACTTTAATCGTAACAGAAAAATGCTCAATCCCAAAGTATTTATGAAGTTGATGATGGATGACCCATACGGTCGAGTCAGTATCACCGTTCTCTTTAACTATGTCATGAGAAAGACTTGGATCCGACAGACAAGAATCGGGCTTTCTATTTACGACGAAGCTGGAAAAGGTTTCATTAAGTCGGAAGTAAGATTGTTTCCCAATTGAACTATTCAGTGAATTTAAATTGAATTTATTAATATTTCAGTCGGTTTGAATTTAGGGATTGGATAGCTACATTACAGAATTAATTCCAACATTAGGTCAATTAAGCGGCATGGATGAAACACTTGTACCTTTTTATGTGTGCACAGCTGCCAGAAAATTCTTCTTCTTTCTGGATCCTAATAGGACGGGTCGTATCAAGATTTTGGATATTCTGTCTTGTGGGTTTATTGATGAATTGCTAGACGTAAGTTCTAAGCGAGTAGGGAAAGATATGGTAACCATAATGTTGCATTGGCCGTACAATCGTGTAACCATTTTTTCTCAGAATGTGGTATTGAAAGTCTCAATTGCCATTGTGTTATCTGGAACGATACTGTTTTTTCTTTTGGAAAACGAAATTCTGGAACTTCGAAAAGTGTCACTGGATAACCTTGAAGGAAGTACGGTGGAGTGACGTTACGTTTGAATTGAATATTTTAAAAGGAAAGTGACTCATTGTCATTGGATTATTAAACGAAATATTCGGTTGTGTGGTTTAGTGGAAAATTTGGTTTACCATGATCTGACCATCTTTTACCCGTATGATAATTAACGTCAGCAATCCAATGGCCAATGACCGAGCTAATCCAAGAAAATTCTTTTAAATCTTCAGTTGAGAGAGAATGAGCCTCCCAAATTGTCAAATTGGTTTTCTGTGCAGTCTGTCATGAAAATATATGGGCATTATTTGAATTTGGATAAGGACCATAGTGGAATGCTTTCCAAAGGAGAACTCGTTAAGTAAAAACTCACGCAATGAAGGCAATGATAATACAAAACTTGTGGATAATTGACGTTAACTAAAAAAATCTAATTTTGTCTATTTGAAGCTACGGGAGAAATATGAGCTTGACAGAGACTTTCATCGATCGAGTTTTTCAAGAATGCTTGACATTCGACGGGGAAATGGATTACAGAAGCTATTTGGACTTTGTACTGGCCATGGAAAATAAAAGTGAACCTCAATCTATTCAATATTTTTTCCGCCTTCTGGACCTTGACCAGAAGGGCTACTTGGATGCTTTCACATTGCATTATTTTTTTCGGGTGTGTATTTTAATTTAATCGTTCAATAAATTAGATTCAGGTTATGATTAATTTCATTTTCTTTAATTATAGGACATTCTCAAATATCTGGACCAAAATAACGCCGAAGGAATATCTTTTGCCGATGTAAAGGATGAGATATTCGACATGGTTAAACCCAAAGATCCACACAGAATTACGCTCCAAGACTTAATCAGCAGGTTTGTCACGGTTATAATTTCAGGTTCAGATTCAGACTGAGAACATGTTAAACGTCTGAATTTTCTATTTCAGTGGTGAAGGCGCACTTGTGATAACCATTCTCATAGACTGTCAAGGGTTCTGGTCTTACGAAACAAGAGAAACTCTTATACCAGACATGAAGAATGCGGATAATGGGCGGACTTCCTCTCAAGTCTAGTGTCATACGAACGTATGTTGTATCGATCTGATGCACTCTGTGAGCAAACTGATGACGGACAATGTGGAACTAGTCTACATTGAACTAGTGGAACAAATATATTTCCACAAGCCGATTATATACAAATAAAAGTCACGGCGAATCCCAACTTAAAGAATCTGTTCCCCTTTCTGTTATCATGCATTGTGGACTTCAGTTGGTTTACTTACATTTTATTTTGTTTTTAATTTCGTTCTGCTTGCAAAATGCAGAAGCAATTAGAATATTAAGTTTCTTGTCGTATAATTCTATTACGCTCTCCCGTCGATAAACAATATTATACATATACCATGCAGTAATTTAAAATGTCCCTGCTTTGTTCTCAGAAAAGTTGCTTGATAATTGTTGGGACAACTTGATTGAAATGGTTAAAAAGCAAAAACATAAACTTACGAGTATTCTTAGTTCTTTAAAGGACATTGCATTGAACATTACTCACCCTGACGATCCTTTCGTTAATGAGATGTTTTACTTTCAAGGGTACCCTCCCCTCCCTAGGCCAAATGGAAAGGTAAGCGAGCCAACCCAATGTCTTTTGAGTATATGGTGAATGTTCACTTTGTGCGGATCATAAAGTACGATTACATGTCTGAAATGTAGGACTTTTACTATTCATTTCCGAATAATACTCGATAAAAAATCAACCATCGTTTAATCATAGTGCAATGCCATTGAGAGGCATTGAGCATTGAGGTTGGAATTACGGACTTCGGTCAGAACAATTGAGTAATAAGAAAGCGTAGATTTGTACAATTTCGGAGGGTTTATTTGAAAATCGGAGTTCCGACCTTCGATTAAGAAAAGCAAACGCAAAATCAGAGATCACATAAAATATCCAAGAATGTCGACTGACGTGATAACGAATTTGGCCGGAAGTTTGGACGCGGAATTGGAAAAGGCAAGGGAGACCCTTCGAGGTGTCGACGACAGCATTAAAAAACTATTTGGAAAGGATGCCTCGGAACTCAACTACAACGGAGGCGGAAGGTTAGTCCTGAAACTTGAAACTACAAGAACATACGTTTCGATATTGGATGTCGGTGACATTTGACTTTGTAGTTCACCACTGGTTTGTCTCCCCTTGTATGTAGATTACAGGGACAAAGGCCCATTTAGTTACACTAATTTGTTTGATAAGTGTCACTCCCCTTACAGAGGAATGTCTCGTTTTACAAAGAAAATTTGTCCTTAAAATAAAATAATAAGTACACGGGCAGTTATCCTGTAGTTAATTAGGATTCCAGTCCAAGAAAGTATTGTCAGTAAATCGAACAAGAGTGTTGGGAAAGTTTCGATGAAGAGTGGTGTACACAGTCCGAGCCGACGAATATTTTAAGTATTTGAAACATTGCTTTCTGTGGCTAATCCACAATTACAGTTCTGTGGTGTCGCCATGAGACAAAAGTACATCACCTGAATTTTTCTCTCATTACTTAGAAATCGTCGAAATAATCTTCCCGTGAACCCTAACCATGAAAATTTGGAATATGAAGACCAACCGAAACATTACTCGAATTGGCGTGGGAGAGAAAAGGACCCTCAAGATGCAAGGCGAACAGACCACACTACTTATGGTGGCTTTGTTGAGGAAGAACCAATGGAAAAACGTCGTCGATTTGAAAACAGTGGACCTCAAATGTCCAGGCCTTCAAATACTCCTTTGGTAATTGGACCAAGGTTTAAACCCCGTTATGATGATGAACCGCCTGAAAGAGTTGGACAGGGACAACCCTTGGGTGATCGCATTGGTAGACGCGTAAGTGCTTAAACTGAAAGTTGACATTTTTGAAAAGTTTGAATATAATATACATGGACATTTTTTCTTCTTTGTTAGCTCCAATCCAGAATTGTCACTTCCACCAAAGAGAAATCCAGGGAAGAGGTTTTAGCAGAACAACGTGGCGACAGAAAAGGTCGAGATAGAAATAGGCGAATGTTCGGAGCTTTACTCGGCACTTTACAGAGATTTAAACAAGAAGAGACACAGTTAAAGGATAAGGTAAACAGATGAAACCACACCAGCAAAATTCGAAAGTGAATTTGGAATGAATTTGATTTGATGCTTTAATCGTTCGCAGGAGGAGAAAAGAGCACAAATAGAGGCTAAGCTGGATGAAGCTGCGAAACAGGAGCGAGAGAATGTGAAAATGGAGAAACAGCAATTAATTAAGGACCGGAAATATAAATTGACAGAAATCAAAAGATTGGAAATCAAAAGACGTAGAATTGCCGAGGTAAGGTTCCGTCATTACATTCCTCAAGTGTATCATAACTTCATAACCAAATTCTAATTTTATTTCTGCTTTCAGTTGGAACAATGGGAAGCCAAAACAAAATACTTAACCAATTTTATTCGCACTGAAGCAAAACCTCCAATATTTTATAAGCCTAAGATTATGAATCCAATAATGGAGTGCAGACTTGAACAATCCAAGCAAGTGGTTACAGGTATTATGAATATATTTCAATAAAACGGAAACCCTGGTCATTTGTGACATAATTGAAACTTTTTTTTTCTAATAGAAATGATAGCCTGCAAGCGTAAATTGGTTTTAGAGGATCTGGAGAGTTTTGAAGAGCGAAGTAAGCGTTATTGGGAGAGGCGTTTGGATGGTCACGATTTCCGCCGAGCTGAAGTTCATCCAATGGATCAGGATATCGAGGACGAGTTGAAAGAATTAATGAAAAATGAAGAATTGGCGGAAGTGACAACTGAGGCTGAAGATTTTACAGTCACGGTGTATCGATCACCCGAGAAGTCAATCAAAACGGAACCAAGTGGAGGCGAGGACTTCATTGATTCAACAGTGAAGGAAGAAATGGATACGACAGTTAATGACAGCGATAATGAGGAACCAGAACCCTTAAAGGAAGAAGCCGAGACAGACGACAGAAATAATGAACAAGAACGTCAAATCGAGTCTGAAAGGAATGAGGACAGAGACGACGAAGGTCTTTCCCCTTCACAAACTTAAATATTTTGAATGGTTTACTGTACTAGTATAAAAGTTAAAGCAGTTGTGCTGTGTATATAACTGTGTATTGTCTGATTTAATTATTATACCCCATTGCTGTGAGTTGAGTTTATATAGATTTTTAATCTTAGTCTTGTTTACTTACGGTTTAAAATAATAACTTGATTGTATAGTTCATTTTCAAGCGGATTCATTCATGATAAATTCTTCAGGTTTTCGTGTAATCTTAGGACTAATTTCATGGAGATTTTGATTACTTCTTATGAGTTCAGCAAAATTCCACAAACCTATGTGCTTACTTTTACCCTGTCTAGCAGTTACATATATTCTTTCACTTTGTAGAGTGTGGAAGAATTTCGTCATAGTCTCCTCGTCTTTCTTTTGAACTTTTCCAGCATCCAGGAAAAGGACGGGATTTTGCTCACCACTTTTTTTTTGCTTTGGTCGTCAATAGATTCTAATTCGCTGGACCGTGGTTGAAATCAGCATCATACCTGCACAAACAATTGAAAATATCTGCGTGGAACAGTGGAATTTGTATAGTAATATTTCTCAAAATTACGGAACGAGCACAAAATTCCCCTTGAGCAAATTGGTCAGAACGATTGTTAACGACGTTTCCTCTCGAGTATCTACGATGGTGGATCGATACCCGAAGAGATCTTTCCTAAATTCGCCATGTTCTGCACAGAAAACATTTCCCTACTCTTAGAGTATCCGCATTTCTTAGCTTCTTCGAAAATCACATCGACATTTATATCTCGGTCGCCAGTTTGAGCTGCCATTATTGCAAGTGCCACAAGTCCACACCTATATCATCAAAATGAATTAAAAAGAATGACTATGACTAAGCAACATCGAAGCCTGTCCACTCGACCACCTGCTTCAGACCACCGGGACGAGTCATATGTCATATCTCGTGTCAGGATCCTTCATTAAAAATACAGCTGCTATAATTTCCTGCATTTGGTCGCCCGGGACAGATTTCCTGAATGCTGGAAATTTTAATTCATTTACAATGGCAATGGCCCATTTTGGAGTATCGGCTGAATAATGGTGGAAACAATGAGAACGCCAATATTCTCCTCATTATAATTAGAAAATCTCTGTGCTTCCAAGATTGCAAGTTGTACAAGTCCATCTTTCATGAATTTTTCATCTAGTTCGACATTTTGTGCGACCCCTTTTCGGTATTTTGAATAATCTGGCGTTTCACTTTCACCCCCGCACCCGCTGTATTTTATTTCCTGCGGAATTGGATTCTGATGCGGGGCTGATCCACGTGGATTCAAATCTTGGCGGCTGAAACTCATCACAAGTTGACGTAGAATGTCACGTTTTTAACACTAAAATAAATTCAGAGGTTGTAGAACTGCTCGTTCGGTTTAAGTTGGACGAATGAAACTAAACGAAACTGTGTCACCGAGATAATTTATTCAGTGTTTAGTCTCAGACGGTGGAAGTGGAAGAACTAAACATTAAACAAGTATACAAATACACTGCCAACTGCTGACTTAGCCTGACTTAGCAGAAAACGGACACGAATAACTAGTACTGACTGACTGACTGCTGAAGTTTAGACGCGACGATGTGAATCAAAATTAAATCCGGAGCAGTTTTTTACAGTTCTTGGAAGTTGGAACTGAAGCAAAAATTGATCAAGCCCATACGGAAGTTTTTAATTTTAGCGGAATAAGACAAAATTTTTGCAAAATGCCGGCGGTTGTATTGGAAAGACCGAAAATGAGCCGAGCGATGTGGGAAGCTCTCAAAACTCATATCATGCGAGAAAGACAGCGGAAGAAACAAGGTAATGAGTTATGACATTTAGCTCACTGCTAAACATAAAATAGTATTGGTGGAAAATGATAACGAATTCATAGAAATTTGAGCTATCCAATATATCAGAATATTGAATGCTCGAATTGCTTATCCGGATCTCGGTATATTTTTGGTTTAACTTAAAGTCAAAAATTTTAAAGCGGTTAGGACACGACGTCATCAGGCATCCAAATTTGTTTTTATCCATGCGTTTTTTTTTACTGCTGAGCACGAGGGAATTCACTACCTTTATTTTTTGAATTGTCCCTGTTTTTATTAAATAAATCTGGAAGATATTTGTGCACGTTCTTCTCGCCAAAGTCATACATTTGCATTTTAATCATGATTCTCTTTGACATAGTCATAGTGTTTGCGGAGGACCCGCTAACGGTTATCAGTTATTGTGCGTGAGCCTCCAGTCCAGTCAGCAGTCCAGTGCTGTATATTAAGTCTTAAGTTCAAGTTCAAGTTCAAGTTCGCTTTTATTCAAGTGTCTTTCCAAATCAACAATTTGCTAACGAATTATTAACAAATTAATGCTGGTCTCCCTTTGGTGACACCATATAAATAATTATCTGTTGATATACCAAGAAGACAAATTGCCGAATAAAAAGAGATTAGACCCGATTATTAACTAGGAACAACTTAAAGTTCTTCTCAATGACCCTGCGAACCAATTTACCCTTCCGGATGTGTGGAGGTGTGGACCTCCTCAGGTAGGAGGTCAATGGAATATATCGTATCGGTTCGGCGTCATCCATTTCGACATAAGTACTTCAATGAGATTTAGATTTACTTTAAATTTTTTTTAAATCAAACTCGAAAATATTGAATTGAATTCTGCACTGTTTGAAAAAAATTGCTTATTTATATTCTCTTGACTTGACAGAATTGGAAGCAGACGCCGAAGTTGAGCGACAACGGAAAGAGCGAGAACGACAGCAAAAACAAGATTCAATGACGCTGAGTGAAACGCGAGAGCAAATTACTAAATTGGATGTTCATCTGACCGAGTTGAAAGATGAAAAACATCAACTTTTCCTTCAATTGAAGAAAGTTCTCAATGAAGATGAAACAAGGAGGAGACAGTTATTGAATAAAGAGGCTAGGTATGAATTGTAAGCCATAAACCGCACTGGTTCGGTTTTTTCTGAATTAAATTAATCAAATTGCTTTCTTTCTCACTTCCTACTTACTTTATTTAGCTATGATATACTCTTATCTCATAATCGATGTGTAATTTGGTTTATCAAACAGTGAGATGTTGAACAGTATGCACGGTTATCTTGCACAACCTGGAGTTCAACTGTCAAGTAATCAAGCTCATCAGCTGTTCTTACAACCTGTACAAATGGCTAGACCACCAATGTATAAAGTGGGCCCAGTTTCAACTCATCCACAAGCTCATTCTCAGCATACTCTTCTCCCACCTGTAAGGAAACCTAAATTATCACATCTATTGCATGGTGTCTTGAAACAGGAGAATTATGTATTGAATTTTGAAATGCTTTAGGGTGCTCTAAAGCGATCGAGGAGTCCTTCACCACCACCACATAACTACAAGTTTGGGCCCTTTAAACCTCCGCCACATGCTTTACATGCTTATCCACACAGTAAGTGTGCATTATATTGATCGTCGATGTTAAGTTAAATAGTATCGTTTATAATATAATAATAAAATAATATTAAATACTCGCGACTTCAATTATAGAGCCATCGGTTGGTCTTCAGTATTTCCATACCCCAGTATCTCAATCCTCTCAACTCCAACATCAACAGATGCAACAACAGCAACACCAACAACTTCAACAGCAGCAACAACAACAGCAGCAGCAACAACAACAGCAACAACAGCAGCAGCAGCAACAATTACAGCAACAACAACAACAGCAACAACAACAACAGCAGCAATTGCAACAACAACAGCAACAACACCAGGGACACGTTACTGTGTCTTATTCGGGTGGACATCATCCAAGTTCACAGCAACCGCCAGCACTTTACACTTATTCAAGCGCAGCTCCTGCGCGTTCTCCACAGACGAGCCGTGACGAATCTCCAAAGCTTATGACTCCGAGTGGTCTCTATTTACATCCTACTCATCAAATTCAAAGAGGATTTGTTCTCCACCAACCGATGGAGGTATGGTTCTATTTTATTATGGTTTCTGTACTCAGTGGAAATCAATTTAGTTACTTAACTGTGTGACGTGTGAGATATGGAACATTGTGAGTGACTAAAAAATTCTCTGGCCGACACAAATGGGTGGGTGGGTGGGTAGATCACGCAAGTACTCTTGACACTCTTGAGGGGAACATCAGGGCGGATATTTTTAGAAAAATCTGTAATTCATAGCACTGAACCCTGGACCCTGATGCGATTTGGAATTTGGACTGGTATGTCACTCCGTTCACTTCTCAGATTAAGGTCAGCAAAGTTGACCCTTGCTTTGAATTCTGGACTCGCTCGCGCTCTTTCCCCTGGCTTGAAGGAACAAATGGGGACGGCTAAAGTCCCGGCTTTCGTTCCCCGTGCCACTAAAAAGAATTCGCGTAGGTGTTCCACGGGAATGTTCATAGGCCGATGAATACAGGGTGTCCACGAAAAAGCGCATGGTTGTTTGATATTTTGGCTTAGTTACAAGAAACTATGTTACGGCCAAGGTTGAATTATTGATAAATTATGAGAATTTACTTTATCAAGGTAAAAATAAAATCTTTGGGATGGGGCAGATCTATAACACTAATAGGGAGGTTTAGATTGAAGCAGTTTTAAAACTACTTGGGCTTCACAGTGAAAGTTGTAACTGCGAGAATCGAAATCAAATTAGCTTCGTCTCCCCTGGTTTAGATTGAAGCTAATTTCAAATTGGCTTCACCGGGGTTTTGCAGGCGGTGCAGTGCATGAACAGAAGTTGAAATTTCGGATATGCCTTCCTATTTGGTTTTTAATTATTTAAAATAAATTAGACTGCACTTACTGCGCTATCCGATCTCAAAATAATACCTTCTCGGCGGACGGAGTAAAAAAATTATTGAACCTGTGCAAGATGTCAGACATCAACACTTGGAACTGAAATTTCCAATAATCTTAAGAGGATTATTTTCATAATTGAAAATATGAATAATTTTAAGTGACCCCTAGTCACTACGTGACCTCGAAACTTTCGTCTTCACGAAAATCTTTTCATGCAATTTTAAGACTGGTCTAGATAGACCTCTTCGTGATCTCTGGTCATCACGTGAATTCAGAGGTCACATTTGACTTTTCAACTTAAATGAACTTTTAAAAAGTACTCCGATACTTTTTGAAATTCATGAACCATAACTCCCGACTTGCAGATTTTTCACAAAACATTTTTTACAAGGACGCTAGCGGTAATTGTTCACTGGCAGTTCAGAATTTATTTATTTCGGCTGGACTGGAACTATTTATTTTGTGCAGAGTAGAATTTGTAATTACGAACAATCGAAATAAATAAAAGTATGTTATTAATTAATTAATATTGGTAATAATTAATTAATAATTAATTTGTTCATTAATTCTACAATCGAATCACTTTTTAGAACATTTTCTTTCATAAAAATGCAAAAACCACAAATGAACTTCACTTTCAAATTAAGTTTTAGTTCCCCGCAGAATGAGCAGCCAATCACGTTCGAGCTTTGGACTTGAAGCTGAAGCAGACTTACCAGCTTCAAACCACCACTTTTGAAGCTGAAAGCTCGAGCAAATCTGCTTCAGCTTCGTGCTTCGCGGCGCCGCACTTTCTCCTGGAAGCAGTTTTGAGAAGCAGATTTCCAAATCTGCTTCTATCTAAACCTCCCTATGTCCGCTTTAAGTTAATACAATTAGTGAGTGGCTTACGTTGATAAAATAAATTCTTAGAATTTATCCATAGTTCCAACCTGACCGTCTTGTAACTACGCCGAAATATCATCAAACAACTATGCGCTTTTTCGTGGTCGCCCTGTAAATAAAGGCTTTTTTTTAATTGGTCGGTCTTATCTTTTCAGAACAGAACATGTAAAAGTTTAAAGGCGGTAAAATGCGGTTGATCTCTTTCCTAAGTTTCCTATCGTGCCATATTTATATTTGTAATTATCCGAGATCGTCTGCCGGTTGTAATCTTCCAGGAAACTATTTCATGTGTATCTCTCCGATCTTGCTCAAAGTTTTTCTTCTGAAAGACCTTTCAACCAAACCCTCAAAAATGTCATTAGCTCACGCAACACTCAAAACTCGATTTTTAAAAAATGTTTGAAATTTCTTGATAAAAGCGCAAAGAGGGGACTCTTTGTTCCAAGATTTTGGCATGGGATATCCCATGGAACTTTTCCCTAAAACGGATCTTAAGACTCAAAATTTCCTCAGAAACTGAATTTTTTTTTCAGAAAATCGTTGAAATGTTTAGAATAATAAATTAGAAGATGAATAACTTCATAACTTTACATATTTGAATGTATTTTCGACCAGAAATCAATACTTGGTGATTAATATTTAATTTCAATCATTATCTTGCCCAAAATGCATTGAAATATGGAAAGTTATGAGGTTTTTCATTTTCTAACTTACTATTCTAAACGTTTCAACAATTTTCAATTTTGTGTCTTCAGATCAGTTTTGGGGAAAGTTCCATGGGATATCCGGTGCTCAAATCTTGAGAACAAAGAGTCTTTGCACTTTTTTCGACTCAAACATTTTTTAAAAGTCGAGTTTTGAGTGTTGCGTGAGCAAATGACATTTTTGAGGGTTTGGGGCAAAGGTCTTTCAAAAAAAAAAGTTTGAGCAAAATCGGAGAGATACACCTGAAATAGTTTCCGCGTTAGAGAAACTTTTATACGCTGCCCTGCAATATTAGCTTGATACTTACGTCACCTCTTCCACCCGCCATGATTGGAATTAAATACGAAAATGTTATTGATGACCTCTAGTATTTTAGCTAATTTGCACAAATGGGCAAATTATCACGAAGCACCAATTAGCTAACTGGCATTAGTATTGAAGACTACCAAACCTATGCTATCTTTGCTTTATTAGACAAAACGTATTTAATTTTTTTCAGACCAAGTTATTTGTTGACAAGGTACTCACTAAAACGTCTAAAAATGAGACTGATTTGTATTTTCAGCATGGTTCACAACAGCAGAAATTCAGTGATGAAAATCCAAAGTATTACCCACCGCCACCTTCACACCAACTACCGATACGGCAACAAACTCATATGAGCCTTCACCCAGGCCTGTCTATTCAACCTCCACCAGTGAGAGATGAGAGACTGAAGTCAACCATTTACACGTTTATAAGAGATAAGAATAATAATTTTTGTTTCGTTTGATGAAGGGCGGTATGACTAGTGGGAGTATAACATCCGGATATCCAATTAGAACTTTACCTTCAGGTTCATCTTATCAAGCCAGGCCGTCATCTCCACATGTAAATATTATTTTGATTTGTTACAAGAAATAGTTAAACGCAGTAAAATGATTAATACTTTTGAATTATAGGTCGTTTATGCTGGACAGAGTGGTCCACCAAGACTAGCGTACAACCATCCGAATATTCAACATGGTATGCCTCCTCAGCATTCGTCTGTGAGCCTCACCCGGTACTCTCTCCCCCCCGTTATGACTCGCGATCCACGGGATAACCGTGAATGATCGTGCGATTGTTATTGTCGTGGTTCTTTCGTATTGCCACACTAAAACCAGCAATCCTATGTCCAATCAGACGTCCTGGTTAATGTCAACCTTCAAAACAAAAGCGTGTAGTTTTAAGTGAACCTAAATAACTAGTACGCCAGACAAGTAACTTCCCAGCTGATTAATGATCATATAGCTTCGTTACTACAGATCGTTGGGTTGTCTGACAAAAATACATTTAAGTACTCTACAATAGCTACTATTTCTGTTTTGTCATTCATAATTCACTCACATATTAAAACTATTTAATATTTCGAAGGTTAAAAGAATCAATAAATTCGTGTTTACGTTTTGTATTTTGTTTTATTTCAATTTTTGTCTTACAGAGTCGTGTTACAGTCACAGTACCACCGGCGTCTGTACACTTTTTTTTCCGATTTTTCCTCTGAGTTTTTCTCGTGTAATGTGTAATAAAAAGGTACACTAAAGCGACTAATGTAATAGAATGTGAATGTATATTTTATATATATATATAGATATCTTTAATAAGATCACTGCCTTAACTAAAGTTGCCTCACGGCACAGAAGATTCGACTCGAATCTACTATACGACACAACTTTCATTTTCAAATCTAAAACTACGAAAACAATCCTCCGTTGAACACACACGGCGACAAACGAACCACGAGTACAGAAGACATGTTTATCTTAATAGTTGCAACTGGTATATTTATATACAAATTATTATTTCTTTGTAAGGTGTTCCACCTTAGCCAGTTGAAATATAGTTGTTGACACCGTCAGGATAATCAATATCCTAAACAAAAAAGTGAAAAGTTGAAGATTATCTCAAAAAAAATCGTATCTGGTCTGTGATGTCGCGGAATATTTCTTGTGATCGTGTCAGTTCTGATGCAAATCAAGGCGATTCCTCTTGGCTTCAGAATGGAAACCATTTTCGACGTCCGAATGTGAGGAAGATGAGTCGCTTTGACTCAGGGCGATGTTGCTCTCAGCGAAGGATAGTAATTGATCTATGAGTGTGAATGTATAATGCGTGTTAGTTGTTGGAATTTGTAAAACAGAGTTGTAAAAATCTTAATTGCTACTTACTGTATTCCTGAGAACGCTCCCCTTCTGAAGAACCGGTTGGTGACTTGGACATCCGGGGCAAAGAAAGAGAGTAAGAAGGTGAGCTGACAAAACCGTCTTGTTCCTCCAAACTATCGTACCTGCCAATTTCGGGTTCATTGCCGAGTATAGGAGCTTGAGCATTGTCATCATAGAAAATTTCGTCGAACAATGCCTCCGCCAAGTTTGACCCGTTTTCCTGAAGGAAGTCTTCATTAGCGTCAAGCTGAACAAAGACAAGGTTTTCATTGGGATGAATGATGTCAAAGGAATCTGGCTGACTCCCAAAATGTGTAGACAATTCCTGCGAAAGAGGGCCTCCAGGCTAAAGAAAAATTAAAATTTATGCTATATAACATTTTAATTTAAGCTTTTCGAATCGGGCGTACCCAGAGTAAATAAACTTCACTAAGACTTCTGCATAGGCCGAAACCCCGGTAGGCTTCAGTAGGCCTGGCCTAGCTTCGATTTTGCGATTTTTATTAAATTCAGTGTAGATAAAACTAAGTTTTTGTGTAAAATATTACAAATTGTAATGCTATCGTCGGTAAAAATGAATTCGTTGTACCTAAAATGGACTTGTGGGAATCTGAAGAAGCCTAGGATGCAAATCTAGGAGGTTTCGGCCTATGGACTTCTGACGAAAAACTTACACCCACCGTATTTGACTCCATGCTGCTTGGTAATTCCTGAGCAGTTTCAACTGCGCCGAAATCAAAACCTTTCCCGGCCAGGAAATTGTGACACCGAACATATATTGATTTTCGGACGAACGTGTAAACTTTCTTGGCTGATTATTACAGAAAAGCAAAACAGTTTAATTGAATGACAACCAAAACAAATACTATAATATGGATATGTATTGTTAAGTCCTTAGTTATACCAAGTCTGCATTGTTGTTCAGTAGACAGGAAATTGTTGTTGTCATTATTTGCGTCGTCGACTACTTGTCTCATGTTCGCAAAATCTATATCAAATATAGTTTTTCTACATTCCAGTGCTAGTTTAATACTGCGGTTAACGTACTTCTCCAAAGCCTTAAGAATCACATGATTCTTGTGCGAGACCTCTGCAACAGGGGAAGCGAAATGTTAATAAAACCTTAAATTAATTATGATTTATTTATTTGGACGTTTAATTCAAACCAGAGAACTGCAAGAGATATTCGTCAATACAGAGCCTAAATATTACTAAACAAAATTAACTTGCGTACTTGGTCTCAATTGATCCATTGAAAAAACGGAAAAATAATCCGAGTCATGATTGAAGATAGCACGCATCTCCAGCATCAGTTTTTCAATTTTTGTGGTGTCCAGTCTAATATTATGAGAAATACACCATTATAAAGTAATGTATGACCAAATCCTGGAGACTCAAAGAAATAAATAAATATTAATAGTGATTAAAATCAACCTACTCTTCTCTTGAAAGTATCTCAGCGTCAGACTGAGACTGGACTGCGAAGTTTAAGATTCTCAACATCATGGACTGTGCGGAATTTACCTGGTAAAAATTAGTTCATATTTTCAAGAATCACATGAACGGACACAAATTGGGTAAGTTAGGGTTAAGTGTTCTAACAGTTGGTGCTGGCACTGGCATTAATTCCGTTATAGTTTGTGGTTCACCACTTGGGGCACAGAGAATGTGAATAATGGCCATCAAGGCTTCGGGAACATTATCTTCTTTCAATAATGTTATAATGGTTTCGAGTCCACATTCCTCATCAACAATCAGATCCGGCATATTTGTTTGAAGAATCCACTTTGGAAGTTTCTCCTTGCACAATTCCAAGAACTAAACAAAATATTATGTATTATGTTTCTCAAGATTCAGATTCAGAATTGAAACCAATATGTTTTTATTACAATCGAAACTGCAGTATTTACTTACTAGTTCAATATTTTGTAATATGACGGTTGTTGGGGCTTGAGAAGCATTCTCATCTACAGTGACGACAGTAGTCGCTGTGTTGCAGTCGTTCACCCACTTTTGAACTCTTGCTTCAACTTCAGGTAATTTTGTATTTCGTCCAACAATAAGGCTATCCGTCCCAGTTTTTAATTCAGTGGGTTGTGCAAAAGAAGTACTCCGTCCAGGAACTTGAGGTGTTTGTTCAACCTGACCACCTCCACCATCAACAACATCCTCACTTCGACGTTGTGATCGCATGTATTCCTCCACCAAGTCCTCCTCGTAATTCTGTATGAAATGATACAAGTAAGGAGTCTATTAATTAATCCAAAAAAACTAAGATTGTTCGAAGTGTTGTAGTATTTCAACATCTAAATCGTAGTACAGTGAACTCCACATGCATGAATCGAACTCATGTCCAAACGGCGAACAATAACGAAAGAAATACCAGGAATTATTTGTATTCATACACTATAGTTTCTATCACGTACTTTGAGTAATACTTTTGAAAATGATATTATAATGTTTGAACAATTTGTTATTTGTATCCCGTGTCTGTGGGCATTCTTCGATTGGAGGACGGTGACTGAATAAAATTTTGGTGTTAAAAAAACAAATATACTTCATTTCATATTCATATACTTGTATAATTATATCGCTTCGATGGTCGAGCAGATTCTGATCTGCTACATTTAAAGAACTCGATTTACAGAGTAAGATGAATTTCGATGAAATAAGACTTACCCAATCACATTCTGTGACCGAGTTCGGCGCTTCGTTATCGTCCAACTCCAAATGTTGGGTTTCCGCATCAGAATTACTGGCAGCGGAAGATAATCTTGCAACGGACATTCTTCGGAATCTCTCCGGTTCATTCATGTTCACAGCCATAAGGTCCTACACCTCTGCCGGGACTAAAAACGGACTCAACTCGTGGTAAATACTGAAAATACTCTTGGAGGTCACAGGAAGGACACGGACACCAAGAATGAAAGAATAGTCTAAGGAACTTGTGCTGCCAAATTGGCCACTCACTACTTGTATATGAATATTCCAATTGGAAATGATTATTTTAAAAGGTGGACGGTTGTTTGAGCATAAGGTCAAATGTCAGTGGATCTCATCCCCGTTGAGGTAGTTGAGGATTCAACTGGACACAAACAGACCCAACCGTCCAAGGTCAAGTCTCACCAGACACTGAATTCAACACTCAGTCAGAGAGCATAGCAGAAATGGTTAATAGTTTTTCTATGACACTCACCGCTTTCACTACAAGACTGAACATCAACATTTGTGGAGGCAAAGACACAGATGGTGCTTCGGCTTCAGAAAATATTGAAGGGCAATAACAATACAGCCCAAAGCCCAAAAACCTTTACTTCGGAGTTCGGACAACCTGCCCGGCCAAAAGATTTTGAAAGCGGAATTTTTAGATCGGGTTTATAATGTTAACCAACCTCCACTGTCGACCACCCCCACTTCAGAAACGAGGACACCTCTTTTTGTCTCTTTCTTAGACGATCACAAATACTAAGAATTAGATTTTACCTTACCTAATGTAATATCACGATGACTGATATGAAGGGAAAAGTTATAATCATACATATTAATAAGAATCGCTTTTTGTATGTGTGTCCGACTGGACCAATCTGCTTACATACATGAGACCCTTGCGTGCATTATACGCTCTACCGGTTAACTTTAGCCTGGTGACCTCTTAGTGAACTTGCTTCTATACACCCAAATGACATCAATTTGAAGGGGATGCCAAGGGGGACTCAATAAATATATAACGTATTAACCTTTCGTTGTCGACCTCTGACCTGGTCAGGTGACCTTTGAGGTCATGCTTGAGTACGGCCGAGTGGCACATTATTTTGAACGGAAATTCAAGAGGACTAAAATAAACGGTATTGACCTTGGGCCTCTGAACTAAGGAGCACTTTGTGTGTGTGTGTCCTATATCTTCTCCTAAACTAAAAAATCTTCAGGAGACCACTGCGTTGTGGCTATGTCATATGTTGATCTGAGTTTGAGCCTGTGCCCTTGGGTGACCTTTTTGAAAGCATGTCTCTATGCGTGTAGGTCATGACATATGTTGATCGGACTTTTGACCTCTGACCTCGGCAGATGACCTCTTTGAAAGTGTGTTTCGAAACGCCCAAGTAACATATCACTTTTAATGGGAGCTTAAGGGGATTGAAATAGGGCGTCCCATATGTTGCTCTGACCTTTGAACTCGGACCTGGAAACGGTGACTTCTTTAATACATAACTGACATACAAAAAGGGGATTTCAAAAGTTCATAATGCAATAAGAAGTCCTACTGGTCCTGGTCGCACGGGAACGGGGCAGGCAATACGTTCGAGTGACATGTCATTTTGAAGGGGACAGTCAACCTATGACTTGGTAGGTTACTGGACGAGTTAGGTTGACCTCAGGGAGTCAGATAATCTGTCTCAATATAGGCAAGTGATACGTCGTTTCGAGGGGATGTCGTGTTCGGATGCAGCACTGTTTTTCAATTCGTGTGTGTGTCTTCTAACACCACCGAACCTATTCCTTTCTTCCTAGGAATAAGAAGAATTATTGCGCCGAGATAGTAAATCTTACTATATCAACCAAAAAATATTGTTATAAGCTTGGAGGAATGAAGGAAATATGGATAGGCCGACTAATTCTCTACTCCGAGGTTATAAACATACGCCATTTGATGGCTTCAATTTGATGTAAAAACGTCTTTAATATGCTTCCTATGTTAAATATACGACATATTTAGAAAAAAAGCTTTCTTCTCCGGCAACCGCCGCCGGGCGGTGAGGAAATTCTTCCCGCTTTGATGAAAAAATTCTTACCTAACAGATTTTGCATCCCTAATCCCTGATTAACATGATAATTTGGGCGCTTTCGTTCATTTCCACCAGGGTCTGAAGACATAAAAGGGATTGACTGACCGTCGAATTGAAGGGAAACCACACACCGACACACCGCGCGCGCACCGTTCGAAGAAATAGAGACGAAGATGGCAATCATTAAAGGCAGTCATTGACGGTCAATAGAAATATATGTGGAGGGATTAGAAAATGCAAGGGGCAGTCGAAATCTATACATAATGTAATTGACTGAATTACCTGAATTCGTAATGATATAATTGTACAATTTGTGGATATAATCATCAGCCGTATGCGTCAGAAAAAAATAATATTGTATTAGGCTCATTAGTTTGTTCTTATTGCATTGGACGTTCACGAACAATTGTTTGTTCAGTTCTTGGCCTGCATGCAAAAATTTATGCTACAGTCGAGCTAAAAAAAATTATCCTTTATTTTATTAACTTAAAACGACCGGAATTTATACCAATAACAATTTTAATGAATTTTGGAGATACCCCAATTATAGAAATGGTTGTTAAAATGAAATATATTCATTTCAAGCTAATAAATTAAATGGTGGAGAAATTTTTGCTTGACTGTAACATAACCTTGTTAACCACTCCAACGAATGAACAAACAATTACCTGTGCGTCTCATGAACGCCCTCTATTAAAAGTCTAATTAGTTTAGGTTTTAGTGAGAATAATCTTTAAAATGTTGTTGAAGTGAAGTTTCATAATTTCTGAAGATTCCTCATTACGCGGTTTATGCGTAGTAAAGAAACTTTCTGTCATGTAATCTTTCTATCTTTCCTAAACGTTACCCTACAATTTATATTATTACCTATCTAATTATATTATTTAAGTTCTGAATAGTCGAAAACAGCATGCCTTTTATCGGAGTAGGTCAATTTAGCTGTTACGTTAAACTGTTTCGGTTACGGAACTTTTTGAAAATAAGAAAGAATTCGCTGATTCCGAATCGACTTTCAAAAATTACGGGCCCAAAATAGAGAATTTAGACCCCCCCCCCCCATTCTTCACCGCGAGGACAGATTTAGAGAAATCTCCTTACAACTACAACAGAATTATCTATCAGACTTTCAGACTTATCAAACCGACTTTCATGGTGAAATAGTAATGTACCCTCCACGCCTCCACCAGTTGTACTATAACTTATTGAATTATAGCATAGTAATAGCTAATTCAATTTAAAGCAAGATTTTTTGGTCGGAAATCTATTTTATGTTAAATGCTCACGAGAATTCCGGTTTCACTATTTCGAACTTAAAGTAGGAACGTAGATCGTGGTTGATGTTGATTCCTATATCTTATGTATATGTTGTTGGCTTGATGAATTGGAATGGTGACGAGGAACTAATAGGATTAATATTATCTAAAATAAACTAAATAAAGTGACGGAATGGAGTGATTTGTGACTGATATGATATGACGGATAAACAATGGTCCAATGACACGTTGACTGGAATCATAAATAAATGTGAGGGACTAAATGTGCTCGCCAGAATTCGTCTTGAACAATTGGTCTTCAATAGTGGTACTAGTCCACCAAAATATTAATATACTTCCATTTATTTACAGAAAGAAATTGGATTGGCCAAAATATTATAACAAAAGCTAACACCGGTGATAATCTAGGTTTAGTTGAGCTAAGTTTTTACTGTGGAATATCAACAGAAGTAAGATTTTGTAACCACATAGTTTGCTCAAACAGTGGAAAATGAAGTCATTGCGAAAATTCATACTAACTGAAGTTCTTTTGGGAAGCCTTTTAATATTCACTCAAGTTACATATATTTCCGGAGCGAAAATTCTAGTGCCTTTCTTTCTTGGAACAGTTAGTCACAGAAGTGCGTTTCAACCGTTATTTTATGAGCTAGCAAAGCGAGGGCACAATGTCACAATTATAAGCTCTTTCAAGTCACCAAAACCGGTACCGAACGTACGGGAAATCTCCCTACCACCGTTCAAGGCGAAGGAATTGATACAAAATCCAATTGAAGACAAACTTAACAACAGAGACTTTCAAGTATTTGGAATTACTGGTCTATTCACTAAAGTGTGCCGACGTTATTACGACATGCCTGAAATGACGGAACTTCTGAAAGAACAATTTGATTTACTAATGATAAATGTGTTCCTGAATGAGTGCACTTTTGGATTAGTTCATCATTTTAACACATCCTTTATTTTCTTAAGTTCAATGCCAAATCCATCATGGATTGTTCCCATGTTCGGTGCTCCAAACGTTCCTTCCTTTAATCCATTTCTGTTGCACGGGTTCTCGGACGAGATGACATTTAATGAACGAATTCAAAATTTTATTGGTCATGTTGAACATTATCTCACTCGAAAGTACAAATACAACGCGGAGGTTGAGGCGTTTTATCGAGAATATTTTCCAGACGCTCCATCGATCAGTGTTATCGAGAAAAATGCTAGCCTCATTTTGACTAATACGCACAGTGGTGTCAACTATCCCAAGCCTCATTTACCAGACATGATCGAAGTAGGAGGTCTAAATTGTATACCGGCAAAAGCGCTTCCAGAGGTAGGTCAGAGTTTAATTCGTAACACTCTGATCATTGACGTGTTTTTAAATGTTAAAATTCCAAAAAAATATTTACTTTGTCGTACAGGTTCGAAAACAATTTTCCACCCTCCAACTATGCAGACAAGGAACATGGAGTTGTTATAAAATTTGATACAATACAATACATTTGTAAAGAATTTACTTACTCTATATCTTGATCTGACATTATTACAGTATAAGAAAATCGATAAAGATATAGTATTGACCATTCAAACCACTATGGGGACGCGGTGCACAATAATTTCGAATGTTGGATTGAAGACACTAACCGCGAGATTTCCGATCTAATTAGCTACAAAAATGTATATCTCACTTTTACCTCAGAACTCCCTATGATTCGGCTTGCTGGTTAACTAGTGAAAGTTCCAACCGAATCCAGAGTTGAATGCAAGGGCGACGATGGAAATCAAACCCAGAACCACTAGTCTTAATTATTGAAGATTTACCAACATTCAAAAATTCAATAACCCGTGAATTCGTATCTTTGTCATTAACAATTTTCGTTCATTTCTAGAACCTGCAAGATTTCCTGGACGGATCAGGAGAAGACGGATTCATATATTTTAGCATGGGTTCATTTGTCCAAGCCAGTCAGCTACCAGAATTCTTGCGACTCCAAATAGTGAAATCGTTTTCAAAACTGAAGCAACGAGTATTGTGGAAGTGGGAAGTGGAAACAATGGCAGACCTTCCTCCAAATGTGAGACTTGAAAAATGGCTTCCACAACAGAGTATTCTGAGTCATCCAAATATCCGTATGTTCATCACTCATGGAGGAATCCTAAGCCTATACAAGAAGCTGTGTGCTATGGTGTTCCTGTACTGGGAATTCCAATATTTACTGATCAACATGGAAACTTGGAACTTTCAAAAAGAAAAGGTATGGGGCTTATTTTGCAGCTGAAAGATATCACAGAGGAGACCTGGACACACTCAATCAATACGATTTTAAATGATCCCAAGTAAGTGTAATATCTTATTGGTCACTAAGAAAACTCTCGATCATTAATTCATATTTGCCGTATTAAAGGACACCGATGAAAATATGTACGCCGCTGGAATTCGCTGGATTCTTTTATATGTTGTACTGAACAACATTTGTGAAGGTCCTATCCAAAAACAGTCTAACCGTTCGGCCGCTGGAAATACACAGGTGGTCGGGTAAGAAGCCGTATAGTGACTTTCACTTTCACTAGAATGCACCGTACATGCCCACCTGTATTTCTAGCGGCCAAACGGTTAGATATTTGGGGGTAGGACCTGCACAAAAGTTTTTTAGAATGCGACTGGCTACAACATATCAAAAATCAAGGGAATTTCAACGACGCATATTTCTTCATAAGGTGTATGCGGTGTCCTTTCTTTTTCGTCGAGAAAGGCTTAGGGACGGTACCCTAGCCTAGGTGGAAAAAACTTCAAGGAAACCATCCTGCGCATTTACTGCCGGCTGACCGATTGATCAAACCCTCACCGTGGGGTTTGCAAAAACCACCAGGCCACAGCGGGCTGACTTAATAATTAGAAGACTTAACTTTGTAAATTCTCGCATAGGTTTAACAAGAATGCGAAAGAAGTGTCTCGCAGTTTCAGTGACAATCCGACGACTCCTTTGGACCGAGCGGTTTTCTGGACAGAATATGTTATTCGACACAAGGGAGCAGTTCATTTAAGATCATCTGCTCGTGATCTTAATTTTCTCCAGTACCATTCCATCGATGTTGTGGTCACAATTATATTTATTCTCTTTGTATTCATTTACATTGTAGTTAAGGCAGTTACGTTTTGCCTAAAATCTTTATTTGCCTCGAAGAAACGAGTTAAAAACATTTAGACGAATTAGGGAGGTGCAAAATTTTGTAAGCACTAGTGATGAGATTACCCTTATCGTATGTATTACACACAATTTTTAACTTGATTTTAGTATACCTCTTTCCGTATTTTTCATCGTTTGTATTTTGCTGCAATGAATGCAAAAAAATCAAGAAGAGAATACCAACCAAACAACCCCACGAATTCAGCGAATGAACTTTCGCTTTAAACCCATATAAAATATTATTTCAACATTCAGGAATTGTTAAATGACTGCGGTATATCATCAAAGTGATACGAAAACAATGATACAAATATTTTACTTTACGCGATGGTTATTCAAGTTTGATTACAGGATTGCACGTTGTTGGTTTAATCAAAGAATTTATTTACTACCGTCTGTATCCCACATTTTTTATCCATGCATGCATGGGTGGTTGTCTTTTTTATCCAGGCTTGCAAGTTACGCCCCATAAATGAGAAGAGTGGGATAAAATTCAAAACACACATATTAGGGATATTTCTTACTGATTCAACTATGTGGTACTGCACGTGCAAGTTTGATTCGGTAAACAAGCGTGCTAACGCGTATTGTTGTAAAACAGTGTAAAGATTTTAAAAAATCTGGGAATTTCCGGACGAAAACAAGTGTTGCAAATAAATGAGTAAGTGCTCGTTGACATAAAGTTGAGAATCTGATTATTAAGTAAGATATCACATTGAGGTAATGAAAACGGGTTTCTCGTTTTTGTAAGTATTATTAAACATATTTAGAACTTAATATGGCGTTTCTGTAGTCAAAGCACTGTGTAACTCAATGCGTCGTTAACTCATTAATTACTTCTAAGCAAAGCACATAGGGTGTCTTTTATTGGCATTGGATTATTTTAATAGAAATTCAATCACAGTATAAACTTTCGTCATTATTTTCCTCTGTTGACTCAAACTTTTGTTTACAGGGTGGTAAATAGTCTTTCGCCCCACCCGTTAGTACAACTAATCCTTGGCTTAACAGTGAGATATACACATTATAGATAATCTTGTACACAATGTACTAATGGACGGTTCATAATGACAATCCAACGGACAGGTGTTCTAGCTGAAAACTGCCTGTGTCAATTTAGTTTTACCTCCAAATGTCTATACGCGTCGCCGAGGAGGGTTCGATATAGATGATTTCATAGATTTTCAACCATATTCTCAACAAACGTGTATCGTACAATAAGTTTCAACTGAACAGGTAAATGTGAAGGTAGTGGTTACAAACCACCCTGTACGTACTACCTGGATGTGGAATCATGTGCGTTTCCTGAGGCTCAACAGCTCAAGTGATTGTGATCACTTAGTTACAAAAACTTAATTCAAGAAAGTACATGAACTATAGACAGCAGTAACTCCTAGTGGGAGACTGATACGGGCCCACAGGGGGTAAATCTAGTCCATTAAGTACTTTCTTTACTAAAGTTTTTATCAGACGAGTGAGTCAATTTAATTCTGTCCACGAAACAGTGTTGTCTGGATTCTGTATTCTGGGTACTCAAAATCAAAATCCGTAGCTTTAACTAATCCTGGCAGTAAAATTGTACTAACAGCATTTCTTGTGATGACTCCGTGACCTGTTTAGTATGGAACGAGATAATTGGAGCATCAAAAAGACTAAAGGAATTTGCTCTCGAGAGTGTGCTATTTGGTGGGTTGTATTTTAGTGGATCATCTGAGGAAAGAGTTGGCTGAAAGGGGGTAAGAGTTCATTGATGACAGACGACCCGTTGGTCCTTTAGCCATTTGTGTCGTCCGCACCAGTGCAATTAGGTTCATGAGCGGAACAGAGTTTTGTTGGAAAGTCTCTCCTGGAGTACATCTAATAAATTAGAATTACAGGGACCGCCGTGGTTGGTCCGGAGTTCATGAATTTTCTTTGCCCTAGCACTTATGTCAGTCCCAGCGCAATAAGACAAGGAACCATCTCGGGACGCCCCGTTTTCTCACCATAAAGTCAGTCACAGAAGAACTCACTAGTAATGTTCCGGAGTTGGGAACCTTAATTTTGCAATGACCACACAATCGAATATTTCCTTTTACAATTCAACGAGACACTTTTCTTGGAGCATTTGTCTTTCAGTCACCCCCTTCCTCGTTTAAGATTATTCGGTCCAAACCGCAGGCGAACCTGTAGTCTCGTTTTCTCAGGAAATGGTAAAAAAGTAGAAAACTCTCGATTACAAGTTCTTGTCTACAGCAGAGGAGCTTATCGGCACTTTCCTAACTTTCATTAATTTCTGAAGAAACCGAGTTACGAATTCGTCTGAGATTTTCATTGAATAATCTCAAACAGATAACAGGGCTAGTGATGGCCAATATTTTTAAGCGACATAATTTTCCTAAATTGTAATTTGAAATATCGGTTTGTACGGCCAATGAAAAATTAAGGTCACCACATCTAGCGCTTGATTTCCAGAGAAAAGGCGAAGTTGAGATTGTTGAGAGATCGGACCAGAAGTTAAGTTAGACTAGACTTGACTTATGTACCCCTTCAATAAACTGAGTCTTGACTGTTGATGTTACTGCGTAAGAAAAAGAAAGACGTAAAGAGGAAAGTGTGGATGAGATTAGCCAAGACTGAGTGACCAGTTGATGTAGAGAGGAAATCTTAATTTAAGTCCTCAACTACTTGGGTAAAAGTCATCAATGTAATGAGTCCCAAGTGAATCATCCTTCTTATATATTGGACTGTTGGGGCTGAGGCCAAGAATCCGCAAACAGAGAACATAAACGTTCCAACTTCACCATTTATTTCCCAACCAGTTACGAGCGAAACTTACCTTCCATATACACCTACCTACGGCTGTAGCTAAGAAAATTGCACTTATCAGCAGGTGCTCTCGTTCCCTCATCAGTTAAGACACAACGTTACCGGCCACCTTTCCTCTCAAATTTCTCTCAATTATGAAACCTCGTTCACGTCCATAGTCAGGAAACATCGACTTTTCCTTCACTCTCAAAATCCCAGCAGCCTGTCCAACCAGGCCCAAAATCCGTTAAGGTGTAGTACGTGGTTTGCCGGCTATGAACCTGAGAACACTTGGCCTAACTCACGAGACAGATAGAGTTAGTTTGCTTGATCAGGCGATTGACAAGGTGAACTGTTTCGAAAATTTAAGTCATTTCGTGAAGGATGATAAGAATTCTTTAAAAGACGACGATTAACCTTTTAACCTTCGGGAGATAGGCTTATGAACTAACCTTGTTTTAAATGTGCTACGCTGATGAAGTTTAACAAAAGTGCGAACTATTCACCTTCGTATAGTAATTGGATTCACGAATTAACAACTATTTTCTTTAGAAAGTGTCCCCAGCGATTAAAAATTTTAACCGCTGACTCGTGTCAACATATGGGCTGGACCAAAGTTGGTAAACAAATCCCTGCAGGGTGCAAATTGTACACCAACTGGAAAAACAAAAAACTTTCCCGTCGACAAATTGAGCATGAGCTAACCTTGTGGGGCGCGGAGATGATATAGTCAATGAGCTTTGGACTGGACAACGAATTGTCAACAAACTTTGATAAAGTGTTTCAAACAGTTGGATCCAAAAAAAGTAATACATAGATCTACAGAAGAATTACGATGCAGAATTACACCCTCTGAATCCAGATCTCTTCCATTCCTTTGGTATTTCTAATGTTAGGAAATTGACCCGTACTACACCTTAAGAATTAATTATAACATGATCTGGAATTTGCATTTTGTCATCGTGTTACATGAGTTTCCTTTTGAATTGAACGAAATAATTTACGTCGTATCGTACCTCGCTGTGCTTTACCTTTTCATTTTCAGGTATCTTGCTACCATAACGTCTCACCGAGACCTCTATTTTCTTTTTAAAGTGATGTTGAATCAGATTACTTATTTTTGTGAAATTGAACTTTAAGGAGAAAATAAACTTACAGTATATATAACTGGTTACGCAGCCAGTGATCAAGAAAACCCAACAGAAGAAGTCTGCCAAGGCAGAGAAACTAAAAAGAAAGCCATCTTTCTTAACTAATTGACATTTGTACATAATTCCACATGATAGAGACACTGACGAATTGTTTGAAATGTAATTATTTACTAATATTCGATATAACATTTACATTTGCAATAACTATTGGATGGCGGGTTTGCATTACAAAGGACCTTACACATTAGGATAGGATTCTCGGCCATGAAGAATGATATTTTGATGCAGTGGTTTTTGTCGAATTT
>JAQGCA010000147.1:0-41431 GCA_034698945.1 Protaphorura quadriocellata | reverse complement strand
CCTGTCACTAAAGCGGGACCGACTGACTGACAAAGGACATGTATCTGATCACGTGACCTGATAACCCGGTCGCCTGGCTAAGGTGGTCGTGTAAACAGGTTTCGTTGTACGTATTAAAGTTAAAAAAATGCAGATCGAGTAATGCAATTACATGTTCTCTGATGAAAGACCAGGTTTCCTACTTTACCCACGTTTTCTCCATTATTAAGTTAAACACGACTCGACTCACAAAAAAGCTAGCTACCGGGTTACATGTTTGCTCAGTTTCTTGATGATAGACGATAGAGACGTAAAAATGTGTGCTTTCGGCTGTCTAACAAGGTTCACGTCAAGTAAACAATTGAATCAATTAGTCAAACTGAGGGTGCTTTATTTGGGCATACAACTCATTCAATTCACTCTCATTATCCTTTCTATTCATTTCATGTTTCGCTTCTATGATAGAACTTCTAACCAACCGAGTTCGCAGTTTACTCTTTACAATTTACCATTACGCGCAGAAAATAGGAAGGAAAATGTGTACTATTAACTACGACGACTACTAACTGGTACTGCGTTCGTGTTAACTCTTAAGTGCACTTGGCGTACATCAACAACAGATCCTAAAAGTTTGTTTAACATACTTTTATTTCATTATAGCTTCTTTTTCGTTCTATTTATATGGCAGGTTCGGCTGGACCACCCGTAGAAGAGGAAAAACCGCTAGATCCAGGTCAGTCTCATATTTCCTTATTTTGATGAATGAGTCATCGAATTAAAAAAAGGAAACCACCTTTCGTGTAAAACTCAGATCTTTCCACCAGTATTAGTCGCGAATACATTATGAAGGAAATCATCGACAGATAAAAAGAATTACCATATTACCGGGTGAATCATTACCACCTTTACACTGCGGTACTGTGCGAAAGTACCTGGTTTTTAAATGGTCCAAAATTCTGTCTGCATTCGTGTGTATCCTTTTGATTTATTGTTTACACATGGAGGTTGGTTTCCTTGTAAGATATTTGGCTTGCAACTGTCTTCCCAATTTTTTGACGTGGAGATACGTTGAGACATATTTTGATGAACCGAACTATGAGGTTCTTCCTTTCTATTAGTTTCTAAATTCTGACTCATTTGACGTAAATGCACGCAACTTGAAGTTTGGCAATCGAAACTTCAGTTGCTTGTCAATACTAGAAAAGGAAGAAAGTAACTTTCACCCTATACATGTTCTGTGCCTTCTTGGAAAGAAATAATTACTTTTCCAATTGCTTCGGCATTTCTTTGTTTCTCAAGTTAATCACATCTAATTAGTATCCTCTAAGGGTTTGCTTCGTACGAAAAAACACGCAGTCTTAATACGTCAGAATTAATTTCTGAACTTTCGTTAGAACAATTAAAAGAAGACTTTGACCTGACAAATTACGAGTTTCCAACTAAAATGGGCAGAACTTCTGAATTTACTTGGGATCGCCAATATTTAGCCTTAGGCGCATGTCCTGTGACACAGGTTGGCCTTACCACTTCGTTCTGCTGAGGGTATATTCCCTTAGCAAGCATGACTTGTTCTGATTAAAATCACTACCATCATTTGAAATACCAACATGTAGTAACCGAATTCAATCAAATTTTTTTCTGTGAATACAGATAGAGTTGAAGAATTTCTGAAAAGCAACCCAGAGTTTTTGGAAGGATTTGTATCAAAAAACGTAAACATGGAGACTTTAGAGAAATGGTTGGTGGACAGACACAAAATGGTGACGAGTCGACGACTAAGTCTCTCACAATGGAAGTTTGGGCGTGGGTCTGAAAAATATGCCATGCTCAAACGATTGGCTCTTCAATTGAATCGAAATCCTCCAGAGGGAAATGTTCTTTGGGAATTAGCACTTTGTATCTCCAGTGCTGTTTCAGCGTCTTCCTTTGTTCTCTACTTATTGGATAAAACGACAAATTCACTTCTCAGATTCTCTCCACTTCAGAGGTACAAAATAAAACAATTAGCTAATTCAGATTTAAGTACCTCTTCGGAGTTGTAAATTGACCGATTCAGATTTAGCCCAATTTGTCCAAAAATTGAAACAATTTCAAACCAACACGAATCAGACCACGTCTTATCAACTTTTCATATGTTGTTATACTTCAGTTACTATAATTGCTTTGAAACGGCATTCACTCAAATTTCTACCCGAAAAGTTCATTCCGCTTTCAAATATTAAAAATGAACAAAACATTGTTCCGAAACATACAACATTTTTTATACTCGTGTTATTATTACTTATCGGAGAAAAAGGGGCCGGAAAATTCTCGGAATCAGAGTGGGTCATCCCAAGTTTAGGTTTTCAGAAAATCAGTTATCTAACGTTTTGCAAAGAATTTAAGGTGGTCAGTAATTTCATCTATGTATTGTGCAAATCCAACGGGTCGCAAAATTTTTAAGTTAAAACGGAATCAACAGATCTTAAATTGAATTTACTGAACATATATTCCCAATTCCCGTAAGACTCACGGCGAGTAAGCATTAATCAAAACTAATAAATAGAATCTGAGATAAGAATATATCGAATCTCACTTTTAGACAGCCCATTAGTGGTGGTTGGTGGTGCTGTGAGTGAGAGTTTATTAAGTACCCTGTATACGCAGCATAGCAAGGTCAATACTACTCATCAAATATAAATTTACATTACACTTGATCGTTTTTTAAATTATTTTTAGCACGGAGGAATTTGAGAGGTTTCCTCTGGATGATTCCATAATAACAATGGCCACGTACGTGGCGAAACGACGAGAGCCGCAAAGAATGTCCCGACCTGAAGCCCTCGCAAGATTCAAGGACGGACTGGGTGACAAGAATGCCAATTTGGAGGGTTCTTTCTATGTTCTCTGTCATCCGATTATTCGGGCTGATTCTGAAGTTTCTGGGGTACTTAAGAAAAAGTCACTTAATTAGTCAAATTGGGTGCCCTCAGAATGATACGGATATCCGCGTTCACATTTTAGATTGTTAATTTTTCCCTGTGTGCAGTCGGCCTATCAAAAGTTTCAAGTTCTATCATTATTTTTACAGATCATAGAACTTCATCGTCAAGACGCAAATACAGCATTCTATGTTGAGGATGAAGAAATCGTTAACAGTTACTTGGTTTGGGGTGGAATTGCTCTTCATTATGCAGAATTAAACTCCGTTATGAACAAACAGAAAAAATTAAATGATTTCCTTCTCAGTGTTGTCCGGTAAATACTAATTCCCGGTGATTACCGTACGATTAGTCACATTGGTTTAGTTTAGGTCTGTAAAATCAGACAGACTATTTCTCCAATCGAGATCTAATTTTATTTTTTTGATTCAAAATCAATCATTCAGGTCAATATTTCAAGATATGGTCTCGATGGATGCTGTTATTAAAAAGGTCATGAATTTCGCTCAGAGACTAGTAGATGCCGATCGGGCTTCACTTTTCTTATTAGACAGTAAAACAAAGGAATTATATGCTCGGATTTTTGACATGGGTGGGGGTCAAGATCTTGTCATGAGTGGAAGTGATGTGGCATTAGATGGACCACCCAAGGAAATCAGGTCAGAGGTCATATGTTTAACAGGGTTGATTTTTTGGATCGTACAAAAATCGATGAGAGGACAAGTCGTTGATTGGACTCAAAACAACTACTACCAACTTTTACAGATTTCCGATTGGTACTGGTATAGCTGGTCAAGTGGCAGCAACCGGCGGAGTTCTTAATATTCCGGACGCTTATAAAGATGAACGATTTAATCGTGGAGTTGATCAATTGACTGGTTACGTTACAAAAAGTATTCTGTGTATGCCAGTCTTCATTCGCTCTACTGTAATTGGTGTCGTTCAAATGGTCAATAAAAAACATGGGTCATTCACTCTTGAGGATGAAGAGGCGTTCGAAACATTTGCAGTTTACTGCGGTCTAGGTAGGACTTTTTTGGAAATTCAATTACCATATTTCATTATTGGCATTTATTATTCTGAATTCTAATTAGCTCTCCACCATGCCAAATTATATGACAAAATCCGGCGGTCTGAACAAAAGTATAAAGTAGCCCTGGAAGTCCTCTCTTACCATAATACGTGTACGGATGAAGAATTTGAAAAAACAAGATTTGCTGGACTTCCGAAACAAGTTGTTGGATTGGATGAGTAAGTGAAGTTCATATTCAGGATGACCGACAATTAATCAGGATCGTAGTATTTTAATTACTTTAATAACAAATTATGTTAGTGTGACGGGGTAAAAATAATAACCGAATATAATAATACATGGCTCTAAATCCACCAAGGGCTTTAATTTTGGACAGGTCTGTCCATACAAATCCCATTTCGGGAATTTGGTAAACTGAATATTCGATATTCGGCCACAAATTAGTTCTACTGCGTTCAGTATTCCCAAAAATGCACATCTGGGATCGTTTCTTACCAAATTCACACTGTTATTTGAGAATTTTTAGTGAACATCGATCAGACAAATGATTCATATTAATATTTTTTGACCAGATTAACCTATTTCAAGCCTGGTAAATGAAACTAGTTCCTACATTATAAACCGTTCTGTAGAAATGGCACAAACCAACGCGTCACTACCCAGAATCATATTTACTTAAATTATTGGGATTTACTCCTCAGTTTGCTTTCTGTTGTTTCAGCTTTTATTTCAAGGCATCATCCGTGGAACCTTTACAAAAGGTTCACTATGCCGTTTTTATGTTCGTTGATCTCTTCGGATTAACTCGATTTGACCTGGACTCTTTGTACCGATTCACTCTGACCGTCAAGAAAAATTACCGTCAAGTTCCTTATCATAATTGGAGTCACGGTTTCACCGTCGCCAATTGTATGTATTCCATCCTGAAGAAAAGCAATGTGTTTCGCCCACTCGAAGTAAGTGTGTTCAATCAAAGATTCTCATCTCTTACTAGTTTTACTGGATGTACAGATTTGGCCGGAAATTTGCATTGAGCGACGTATTGACCTCATGAACAATACCAAAGGTCTGAATTGAAAAGGTCAACTTTCTTAGCGCACCTTGATACTTGTTATCTTGTCTAGTGTGACCAAGAACGATTTTTCGAGTTAGGACCTTCGCAAAAAGTTCGTGAGGACAATACCCGCATCGCGTATCCAGACAACCGCCAGATCATAGCAGATTCCTGAAGAAAATATTTGAAGCTATGTTCTGAATGATAGTATTTTTGTAAAATTCAGTGTTTATCCCTGTATATTGGAAGTCTATGTCATGATTTGGATCACCGAGGAAAAAACAATAAATTTATGCTCGAGACAGCTTCCCCATTGGCGTCCATTTACTCTACTTCTACAATGGAACATCATCATTTTAACCAGACGGTCACGATTCTTCAACAGGTGGTACTGTCGATTATTGGAAGTCGGTGTTGTGCTCACTGCATTATCATTGTACGATCAAATTATGATTGTTGGATTAATTTTTATTGGCAGGAGGGACACAACATATTTGCTAAATTGAGTTCAGAAGAATATAAGCAAGCTCTCGGAAATATTAAACATTGTATCCTGGCCACAGATTTGGCTCTATTTTTCTCAAACAAGGCCAGACTTGCACAACTTATTGAAAAAGAGGCTTTCTCATGGGGTGTATCGGATCACAGGTTAAATTCATATTAGAATTGACTTTTTCGGTGTTAACTTCCTGTTCCCGGTGAAATATAATATGAAGGTTTCATTGATAATATAAAATTATTTCTGCACTTGTCGAAAATTTCCTGAGATATTACTCGAGTGCGGGCAATTTCGCAATAGTTCAAAAGTTTCGGATATCTGCCGAAACTTTAAACACACAATGACTACCCGAATGTTTCACTGGGAATTTTACAGCTTTGCTGACAGGACTTTCCCTTTTGAGCAAGTTTTTAACATAAACTAAATGAAAATAATTTTGTCTTTCAGATTACTGGCCCAAGCAATTGCCATGACTGCTTCTGATCTGTGCGCAAGTTCAAAACCATGGGATATTCAAGTGGAAACTGTCAAAGTTATTTTTGAAGAATTTTACAATCAAGGGGATTTGGAGAAAAGGGCTGGTCGGGTACCAATTCCGATGATGGACCGTGACTTCATCCATGAACAACCGGCGAGTCAGGTCAGAGCTCATTAATAAGACAATGTTCTCTATTACAAGAGCATCATTCCGGCAGTACTGACTAGGAATTTAGCATAATTTGTAACGAGTGCAACCTCTGAAGGATACTCTGACGACACATTTTCCATGAATTACAGGTTGGATTCATCAACGGGATTTGCATCCCATGCTACGAACTTCTCCATAAATTGATTCCTGAATCGTTACCGCTCCTGGATGGTTGTAAGGTCAACTTAGCTCGATGGAAAGTTATGGTTGAACAGCAAACGAAAGGAAAGCCTGAAAAAGCAGCCGGAGAGCCAAAGCGAACCAGTACTGACTCCTCAAAATCAAAATAATCTCATCCCCCTGACATAGAATGTTGGCATTTCGTAAAATAATAATAAATCGTGGTACTATTTCAAGCAAACAATACTTTTATTTTCAAAAAAAAATTGAGAAATAATGCATGTACTACATGTACATGTATATTAAGGATGCATAAGGAAATAACACATTAATAGGAAATCAAATCAAATCAAATCAAAGTTCATTTATTGCCGTCTGAGCTCATCCAAGCGGTTTATGACGTCATCCAGTGGCATACTGTCCACCTCAGCAAGTTCCTCTGCAAGTGCCTCTTCTGCTTTCTTTATTATCAATTCTCTAAGAGTGGTTTTCAGATCCTATAAATGAGTTCATACGATTAATTATTACTCAGGCATTATCCAAGTTGAACAGCCGTATATATTTCACGACATTCCGTTCACCTCGGCAAATAAGTACCAAGTTTCTATTCATAAAATTCGCAAGAGAGGACAGACTATTGCACACAATAGGTCACTAACTTCAAAAATAAAATCTTAAAAAATTTGTGTGAATCTACTTGAAATTAATTCATAGGGCGATCCTGAGCGGATATTCGATCGGTGCTCCACGGTTGTGGTTGACTGAGACGAATATTTGATTGACGAGGGTTACTGATCTGATTTTCATGAAAATTACGCGTACGTCGGAAGTATTGGTGAACGGGTAATAGGTACAGCCATGCTTTATAAATGTTGACCTCAGTCGACAAGCTCAATTCACCGATTAGAATGACCGGTGTCCTTCACGGAAAGTTACGGGCCGGCCAAATCGCACATTTATGTCAAAATAAATGTGAGAAAAGCACTACGCTGAATATTATAAATCCGATAAAAAATATTTTATGTCCGACTATTTTTTTCCCTATTGTCAGAAATAAAATATTTTCCAATCTCAAACTCCCAATACTTATACTAATATAATCAAATCTTTTATAAGATGTGCTTATGTTTATAATTGTCTTATGACAAGGAAATAAACCACAATCTATTCTATTCTATTCTACAAAATTCTATAAATAATTAGAAACAAATTATTAATTACCGGTTCCAGCGTTACAATCGGAGTGAGTGGGGACATTATGTTCCCAAAATGGGCGTAGTGGTTAGGCGGCGGAGGGGGCAAGGCAGCAGGAGGCTTCGATGGACCAGGAAGTGATGGGGGTGGAACTGGCGGGTCGTTGTTCCTGAAAATAAAATAAACACAAGGGATTTTATAATTAAGTCGACACAAATTAATTACAGAAATTACAAGAGAGTACCCCACAAAATTAAGATACTTGTTACCGGGTATTTGTTAAATATAGAACCCCTGCAATGTACATCGTATTTTAAGGTTTATGATTTAAACTACAAAATAAACTAAGTTCATTTTAAGAATTTTACGGGACGATTGTTAGGGATTTCTTAGAATTTCTTAAAAGATTTGGAAAACAAACTGATTTAAGGTTTTGGGAAATTCTAAAGAAACAAACAACGTTTGGGATACCGAACTATATGACATTAATACAGGAGTCTGACTGCTGGAAGATTTTATTTTACTTGCACGACGATTACTGCGAGGCATGCCATGGTAAGAAAAAAAATGAAGGGCAATATTTATCAGCGAACAAATTAAAATATTTGAATTAAATTATCTCACCGAAAATCCGTCTACCTAAGCTCGAACAATGCTTAAGTAAAATTCAAGTCTAGTCTGAAAGAAATGTGGTAGATAACGCAGGCGAGACTACTCTGGGACTCGGGAAAATTTGAGAAAAAAACTAGCATTTATTCAACATTCCTAAACCCCTCCTACGAGGGAAGCACCTGGCGTGTAACACTCCGTTTCTCCCCGAATCGGATTTGTTCAATACACTTACCCCGAAAGCTAATTCGTGTAAAGTGTCCCCTCCCACCAAAATTCGATTTCTTAAAAAATTGTGAAATTTTTGAAAAATAAAGTCGCCCAGAAATCAATACTTGTAATATTAATCGATATTATTTTCTGGGTCAAAATACATGCAAATATTAAACGTGATGAGGTTACCCATCTTCTAATTTATTATTACAAATATTATAACGGTTTTCCAAAAAAATAATTTCTACTTTTTAAAAAATGGTTCATCTTGAGATCAGTTTTGGGGCAAACTCTATTATCTCTGCTAAAATCTTGAGAACGAAGACTGATCTTTACACTTTATTCAAAAAGTTATTATTTTTAAAAAAAGCGAATTTTTAGTAGTGCGTCGGTATACTTCGGTTATATTAGTTTTCGGGGTAAGTACAATACAATAACAATCCGATTCGGGCAAAATCGGATTGTTACGTCCCGGGTACTTCCCTCGTTAGTCTTAATTTGTCCTGATGACCGTTGGACATTTTCGATTCATGTCCTCTTTACTAGAGCATGACCAACCTTTATGACATTCAGGCTTAATTTGGATGTCTAGGAATTACGGGTTCAGAGAAAGATATTGGAAGTCTCGTACGATGCACATGTACAGCGTATAGTCAGTGGAAAAAGTGGAACAAACTTCACATACCTTTATTTGAACTTTTCCATTAATTCTAAGAATTCCATTTCAAGGCCAGACCTTATTTCAATACAACTACGAATGCAATGTCATATTTTTAGTCAGGGTTCGCTAAAAATAATAATTTTGGGGGTGGTAGAGAAACTACTCGAGTTCAAACGACGTTGCGTTTTTTGTTATATAGTAAATTGATAAAAAAATAACGGATGAAATAATTGTGCATGAAAAGATTTATTTAAAAAATAATAGCAACTTACGTATTAAATATGGCTCTCTATACATTACACTCGTACTTCTATCGCGTTATCAAACACAGGTGTATTTCTTCGCATATGAAGTCTGAGGCACTTGGGACATTCACAAGTTCGAGGGTTAAAACATCGTAGATGAAAGCATGAAGAACATTTCGAACATCTGCTGACACGGTTAACTTGAAAAGGGAAAATGACATCGTTCCTTTTGCAGACTTCACAATGAAATCCAAGTTGATTACAAAGCTGTAAATAGGATTTGAATATTAATTAAATGTCAATTTTAGAAAAGTGTATCGAATAAGAATTTATGAAAATCCAAACCTCGCAGTTGAGAACATGACAGGCGGATTTATTGACGATGTCTTGGACCTTTATGGGAAGTCCTGTCATGAAACGTAATTGAATCAAATCTTCCAGGGAATAAAGATCCACATCCTTAGTATAATATGTTGGGAGCTTAACAAGTTCCTCGTACAATCTATTGGACAAAATCGAAAATTTAATTCCCGTCGCAGTCAACTTATTAAATACGGTTGGATTAGGACTTATCTGACCACTTACTCAGTAGCTGCTCGACAATTCTTCAAATATTCAGCTAAAAATCTGAGCTGAATACGACAATTACGGAAATTGTAAATTTTAGCTTTACGAGCAAAGTTTGGGTTAATTGCAGCTACATTGTAAACTGGATCTGACTGAAGGCTGTCTAGAAGAGTTGCACTGAAGTTTGAGACAGAGTATCTACATGGGAAGGAAAAGAATCACAGAATATTAATACCTGGTGAAACGAATAGTTGATAAACCAGTATCTTTTGAAAATTACTTACGGACTAAAATCCCACCGATGAAGAATCATTTGTGGAAGTCGAGCTTTTTTAAGTGTATGGCACCCAGTACAAAAATATCGTCCTAAATAATTACAGTAACGAAATGTTCCAGCATATTTTGGCTCCACTTTCATTCCACATCCGGCACATCGGTATTTCTGAGCTTCAATAAGGCTTTGTAAACTGCAAATAAGAATTGTATTTTAACCAGTTATGCCTACAATGTACAATCTCTTAAAAACTTTCTCAAACTCACTGGGGAGCTGGATGAATTGTAAAAATAATTTGTGGTCTCGGCGGAGCCCATTCCGTCGTCCCGCGAAGGCGCATACTTTTGTCAAGACTATCTGTCTCACTCTCGCTAGTGCTATTCCAATTTTTTGGCATCGGTAAAAGAGCTTGCGGGGCATCCCTTTCGGTTACCATCCATTGAAGTTCACTGGCATCCACGTTTTTCAAATTAGAATTACGTAGAAGATTCAGTGCGACACTTTCTGCGGAGAACGATGATGAACCAATATCTTCGGATGACGATGAGATAGATTGACTTCCACTCGAAGTGACCTCTACAAATCAAATGAAACAAAAAATGTCAAAATCAAGTTTCAGTAATAAAGATTAGATTACAGTCTCAATCTGAAAAAAATATTCCTCAAATGTCAGACGGATATTCGACCCACTGAAATGTAACGCCAAAGCGCTCACCTGTTGTGGAGAAAACACTTTCACTCCGTCCATCTGACTCAAGTTTGGAATGGAATCGAGGTTTCTTTTTGATACGTGTCGGGGGCCGTCGAGGTTGCTGTCTCCAACTTTCGAATCTGAAGTTGAGAATAAAGTATTTATAATTAATCCGGTAGATAAAAAAATCGATCGAATTATTTACCATTACCTTCTGAAATAAATTATTCAACGGTAATTACATATCAAATACAAATTTGCTTACTCAGACTCCTCTGTTTCGGTATAAGCAGCTCCGCGTTGTCTTTGTTGTCGTGCATGAAACTTCTTCTGATTAAAGATTCGGTGTGAACTTTCCACAGTTTCTCCAAACATTGCTTCCATGTTCTCGAAATGAATTCTTTCCTTCAGATCTTCTGCTTTCTGCTTAACTTTAAGATTCTCAAATGCAGAAATGAGTGCCTAAATAAAATTTTAATCAAAATTTTAAACGAAATATTCAGACCACCCTTTAAAAACTACAGTTGAACTGATGTCAGAATTATTTTACCTCAGACACATTGAAATGTGCATTCTCACGATCAAGTTCAGGCATTGAATCAGAAAAGGTTGACAAGAATGAAGAGAGAGTTTGGCCCTTCTGTGGCATAGGAAAATTTCCAAGTGCAGCGGGTTGAACATATCCACCCGACTCCAGGAAAGATTTTGTGACAGGTTTGTGACTACGGCTGCCGATACTTTGAGAGGTCTTTCGGAGGGTTTCCTGAATTCCGGCAGTCGAAACCTTCGGAAGTTCAGGTCTAGAGGGATTCTCAACTTGAGAAAAATCAGGTGATATCACAGGAGAACCATACGAGTAAGAAAAGTCAGGAATTCGACTGACAGCATCTTCGTCAGGTACGGGGATCGTCGCCGTTGTCGGAGAAGCATTATTGTCAATACTTTTTGTCAAAATTTTGTCAGATACCGGCGGAACGTTTAAAACCGCGGCTGAAGATAACGGACGCTTTGGTATGGGATGTGGCTGGGTGACCGTCATTACAGGGATTCCGCTTAAAGGCATATCAAAGGCAATCGGCAGTTTGAATCCAACCTAGACGAATAAAAAATATATGTAAGATCACAATGTTACTAAACCGTGGCACTTAAAATCGAAAGCAATTGCTGACCGAGTAGGCCGGAATACTGCTCAAAAGGTCAAAGTTTCTGGACGAAAATGCAAACAAGCAGTGGAGAAAATCTTGGTAGTAAGTTTCATTTCGAATGAACGCCCATTCGTGGTAAAAATATTCCTTTTCTGGAAACGTTTCCAAAAGAGTCCGCAAAATACTGTGATCCAGTAATCTGAAATATGTAAATCCAATAAATTATGCATCAAACCAAGTAAGAACTGTACAAATTCGAAAAAAATCATTTAAAAGTCGAACCCAAACTGGGTTAATGATTTGGAATAAAAAAAAGTGACTTACGATTTTTCTAGCCAAGCGTCAAAACTGGCAAACGATACTTGATGAAATATCTGTCGGGAGTAAAAAAAAATGGAACTTGATTCAAAAAATTAAATTCTACCTTACAAAGTTTTACTTTTACGCCCGGAAGAAAGTCGCCGTTTAAACAGCATACCAGCATACACTGTTCAATTATTGTTTTATAAACATTTAGAAAAACGCTCCCTTAGGGAACAAAATTAAGAGGTCAATGGCATGAGTTAATTTGAACAATCGAGTTTGTACGAGAATATTCGCATCTTGTGAATATCCTTGGAAAATATGATTACCAAAATCATATGCCAGTTATCTCATTATCTAATCTAATTCTATATTATCAGATTACCGGTTATCTTATCCGATCGAAGTTACAACAAAAAGTATGTAGAACGATTGAGAATCGGTTGGTTGATGGTTGGTACTTTAAATAACTTACAAGATGATGATTGATTTTAGCACCGTGACGTAGTATAGCCTTGGTACGCGTTTGGAGAAGATTGAGTCCACTAAGCAAATAGAATACGGAGTGTCGAAAAACACTGACGTCCAGAAGGAGATGAACCGTTCGAACTAAATTCTCTAACAATACTTTCGGGCACTCCAGTCTTTCATTGTGCACGGCATTCAATGCCATTGACTTTGTTCATGGATCCACCACTTCCTGTTGATTCAACGAGTGACGACGTCCACTCACGTGTTGACAAACAACCTGTTTTGAAGATAAGAAAAGTATTTTAGAAAAAGTAAGCCAAGCCGTAATACCTTTATAAATAATGTATTGCTCATCACCTACTTATCAGTAAAATACCAAATATGAACGTAATATCCCAACATTCCAAGAAAACGACTTGGCACTTGCACATGCACAAAGTAAACAATGTTATCTTAAGTGGGAAAATTATGCTCACTAAACTAACTCCGTCCAAGATCAACACGTGTCCCGGAAAGTTTAGACCGTGTTTGCATTAATCTTAATAGGGAACCATTGTCATTTACAAATAAAAACAGCTCTATAATCGGTCCAAGAAGTTACACAATGTGATGCCCTGGGCAGAACATATTTCGGATTTGTAAGTGGACAAAAATCTGATTCACTGCTACAAATTTTTGCATGATTCTAACCGTACCCTCCAAATTTAATTCCAATTAAAATTAAAATGATGAAAGATAAATTCTGAATATTTCGGCCTATTCCGTTTCGTCTAGGAGAAGCGGTTAGCGGAAGATTACGATTACCTATACAAAGTATCACGCGTGTCATGAATGAAGAATGAGATGAAGTGAAATAGTCAATGTTTGCGGTTTGATAACTTGCCACTTGCTACTAGGACATACGACGTTTGATTCGGTTCACAAAAATTAGAACGTTCAACTTCCAACAGTAGAATGAATAATTCATTTGAAGACTAACTTTGTACCAAGGAGACTGGACTATTTAGCTCATTTATTTAGACTAAATGTACTTAGTCTAAACTAACAAACTAAATAAATTAGCTACACATTCCAGCCTCCTTGCTTTGTACTATCCTTAAACGAGCCAAATGAGACGCAAAAGTACATATTCTTTGGTCATATTTCATTACAATGGGAATTATTACCTTTCCTGGAGTAATTTACAAAATTTGTAAATCTAACCAACCTATGCCGTACTCAGGTATAATTACAATTCAAGTTTCAATTACACTTTGGTATCGAACTTACTAAAATGCAATCAAATGTAATAGCCATAGGAATTTCCACAATTTCGACATTGCCTGAAATAAATCATATTTAATAGCACTTCGACTTTGGAAACACTTTGAAATATAGTTTGGCAAGAAGTAGTTGCATTTCAAAATTCCCTGGTGTCGCAAATAGTTAATTTTCTTTTGCTATTCTGTGTCCTGAATAAAATTAAAAAATATCTGGATACTTTGGGTGGGGGTTGAGTCGTAGTTTGAAAACGCTAAGTTTTTCGCATTTTGCAAAACTAACATGAAATTAAACTGTAATTTTGTAAGTATTACGATTGAAAATTCCGATCACTATGAAGTGGGACTAAAGACTAAAGACGGCAAACTAAAGCTTCTCTGTTCAAAATAATTTATAATACATGGGATGCCAAATTAACAGTTGCTAATTTCATTTAAACCATAATACAATACATCGCAATCACAAACTGCATGGCTTTCAGTATCAATTTTTCAATAGTCAAGATTTGTTCATTTACATTCAATTACCACCTGTTTGAAAATGAATTCAGATACATCCTACTATCACCATATCATATGATCAGTCTCATTGATTGCTTCACAGTCAAGCAGGTGGTAATCCGAATTTTTTCTCCCGATTCCGATGATTTTAGAATTACGATTCAGACTTCCGATTCCGATTCGAATTTTCTCCTGAACATGATTATATTTTGATTACGATTCCGATTACCAGCCCTGTATTCAGGACACAACCGATCTCAAACATTGAAGGTGAGTGATGAGGCGCAATTAAATTATACAATTATTAATTATTCTCACTCACATTACACAACTAGATCTGGCGTCACTGATTGCAAATATTTTTATTCAATGCTTTCGAAAGGAATCACCCACATATTACAGAATTACGAGGATTAGACAACTAAATAATACGTCAAGCTAAAGACGATATTGCAGAATTGTCATGTACGATGATTAGTCAAAGATTGAACACAAAATTCAGAAACATTGATCTCTATTCAATTTCAACCAAATCAAAGTTAAGGAATTCAAAGCGAGATGGAATACTGAGCAAAAAAGGATCAGATAATGCATCAGTCCGACATAACGGAAATATATAATAAGAGGCTTCGCTTGGTTAGGATAGTCAGGAATAATGCAATTAATAAATCTATTGTGGCAACCACCTGGATTGGGCGTCCACCTGACTGTGAAACGGCAGGTGTCTCGTGACCACTTGACACTGAACCTACATTTTGCACCGAACCGGATCGCTTGGGACAAGTTATACTTTATATAATTAACTTATTAATTTATTATAACAACTGATCCTAGTACTGGCGGCACGCGCTGACTGCAAATCTTCACCACTACCACTGGTGACAACTGGAGGTAAATCGGTAAATGTACTGGAACCTCTAGAAATAACAACGCAATAATAAAATAGTAATAATACACTCACAAGGAGTGGGCGCGACCTGTATACGAGGAACTTGACAGGACACCCAATTTTTTAATACCCTTGACATCCCCTGCCTGAGCGGGGATTGAAATACTGAAAATATCGTCGTGTAGAAATGCGGTACCTTGTTTGGGCTAATTAGTTAAAAAAAAGTTCATCTCAAAGTTGAAAAATCATGAGTTAAAATGCGAGCAAAAATTTATTTTTTTTTCATTTCACGTCAATGTTGAGAGGTGCCCATTAGATTCATTACAGAAAATCTTGAAAAAAGATAAAAAATAATTATTTCTTTCCGCATTTTAGTTTCCTTCAGTTCATTGATATTTCCTATTAGACTCTTGATGGAAAAAATTATTTTGATTTTTGTTCTAAATTTTCTGTAACGCATTTGGGTCATCTTAATGGGTACCACCAAACATAGACGGGAAGTGAAACATTTGGCATTTCCAAGATAGGCCAAAAAAGTACCACACGAGAATATTTTTAGATCCCACTCAGGGGTTGCAAATCTATTACGAAAGTTGAGTGCCGGGTCAAAGTCGTCGTATACAGGTTAGGCCTGGCCTACCCCTTATCAGATTAATTCCCACTATAAATGTCTGGTAAAACGGTGTGAATGACGAGCGTAAGTTAATAATAGATTCAAATAAAATCAGCCTTATCAAATCGTCACTATAAGAGAAACTGAAAGTTAGTGCACTTCAGCTAATAAATAAATCAAACGGCTATAAATAAAAATAAGACTCATTAATCCTCTCACCATACTAAAGACTAAATTAAATTGAATGAGAAAGTCTGTCGTTTGAATGGTAATATTTCCTAGAACTGACAACGTATGTAGTTTAGTCTAAACTAGAGTTTTCTCTTGCTTACTACAGCGGGTACCTTCCCAAGTCCAAATGGAAAGAAAATTCTATTTTTACGTGACGAAATGTCCCATAATTCGGGGGCATTTTCCTTTTCCACTGTTATGGAATTTTATCAATATCCCTTTCACTTAATTAAATTTGCCACTTCAATCAGAATCCAAGTAACGAAGTAACTTGGAGTAGAAGTATCGGAGTAACGAAAAAAAATTTAACGGTTTGGAAAATTCTCGGTAAAGTCCATTCATTAACAGCATGGTCTGTAAATCTAGATTTTTGTAAACGGAATGGGAACGGGATGTCTTACAATGAATGCGGTGTATCAGACACATTTATTGTTCTAAAAAATTATTAATCAAATTTTGAAACGAAATGTTCATATCATATGTTTGGTGGGAAAAATTATGGTACTACCAACTACTTAACTGAGTAACTTATCTACGCATTTTAATATTTAACTCACCAAAAGTAGGTTATCGGTGATAAAAATTGAATGAGCTAAGTCCATGATAGTGATTCCAGCCAGAGACACTGAGCTGAGAACTGATTAGTTTCGACCATATGCAAATTCCTTCGGAAGTTCCAGAATTAGAATTAATTCCAGTCCAGCTGTTCCTTTGATTCCTTTTAAAAGGTCAGTCCACTTTAGCTCACTTCTTTTCAATACCGTGCGTGGGTGGAGTGGAACTTAAATCCCAAACAATAGAATGGAATGCTAAAAATCCCACAAAAGAATCCAAATGCAAAAATTCCAATTGAATCAAAATCTAGAGCACAAATTAAATTTGAAATGAAACGAGGAAGTGAATCACGTATCACGTTCAAACCACGAGGGATGGACATGGCCTGGTTACTACAACTACAAGGGACACCCCTCTCACGACTTCTGGACTGTGTACCTAATCTCGAAAAATTCACATTCACAGTAAAATCCCGAATAGAAGGCGGGTCTTCTATTCATTCACGCAAGGTTAGAGGTCGAAGACTTTCACCACTTACATCATTAGGTTGTATGGAGAAAGCCGGAGAAATACCCGCACTCTATTTGAGCCCCGCACTCTATTAGGAGCCGGCCTTCTATTCGGGATTTTACAGCATTTTATGCTAGCATAGTCAAACATCGGAATTTCACTTGACCTAGGAAATGTACCCGTACTGGAATACGTTTGTCAAGAGGAAGCAGACTTGGGTCAATTACTTTGAAAATGTAATTAAATACAAATTACAATTACTTGTCAAAGTCTTGAAAGTAACTAAATTACTCCGGAAATTTCGAAAGTAACTAATTACAATTACAACTATTTTTGGAAATTTCGAAAGTAATTAATTACAATTACAAATACTTCCGAAAATGGGAAAATGATTCAATCATTACAACTACTGGGAAAATACAACTTACAATTGCTAATTTAACTCCTCTAATTCTTGAATTACTTGCAATATAATGAATTGAATTATTTGCATTGAATAGCTTACAATATAAATTGTAAATAGATATTTACTTAAAAATCTTAATTACAAATTACGATTACAAATTAATTCCTCAAATTTTTTCAATTACAAATTACTTTCCTGAAATATCTCAATTACAATAATTACAAATTACTTTTGTAAAATTTGTGATTACAAATATAATTACTTAGAAAATGTGTCGTAGTGATGTCAAATTAAATGTAGGCCGGGATTTATTGACGATTTCAATTGAAACTAGAATTACGTAATTGTAATTGTATTTTGTAATATAATTAGATGTGGAATTGTAATTGACCCGAGTCTGAGAGGGGGCACCCTTATGGTAGTAGCAGATAATTCTAGGAAAAGAATCTTATAATAAGTATTGTAATATTATGCTTTCATGAATAGACAATAGACTTTCCGCATTAACGCATCAAACATGACGAATAGTTTTAATTTTAATTTTAGTGGAATATGTATTTTTATAAATAGGTGAAAACAATGGAATTAGTTTTCCCGGCGGCGTATACAGTAAGCGGAAGCAATGCTACGCGGCTAAAAGTGCCGAGATACAGTAGGGTATGGAAATATGCTTCCCGGCGACCTAAAAAGGCCATTTGCACCAGTTGGAAGGAAACAATAATATGCCTGCATTGTTGTAATACAAAATTGACGCTAAAATTGCAGATTGAGGAAAATTGAACTGCTCGTTCTCATTAGTATGGCTGGTTTATTATCATTTTATATTTTACATTCCTGATGATAATTTTAGCTGATTTGAATACTACAGGCATTTAGAATTCTGCAATATTGTCCAACCTCCAACCAGTGCATTTTTGAGATTTCATTTATTGGACCTAAGAGTGTGGACTTACCCTCACAGAAAATGTGAAATTAAATATTTTGAGCGAACCTCTAATAACTCATTTGTTTATCATGCAATGTTGTTAACCACAGTCGTCATCCATTTACTCTGTTTGAATAAAAAAAAATCTCAATTCCTGAGGAAGCTGATTTTCTTGATTTAATTTGTGAAATAGCAATTCCAAAAGATTTCAAGCTGGGTATATAGAGTATGAACGAAATTTTGTATCTATATAAAAGAGATACTAAAAATGATTACTTTATTGCTTCCTTCCAGTACTATGAGTAGAATTTGATCAAACAACAAGAACTATTGTTAATTGTATTCTGTGTCAATTCGGCAATCTTTGTATGGAAGACAGTGCAGTGGCTGAAAGAAAGTTTAGTATTCAAAAAAAAATGCCACCTTATAGCCAATTTTGAGACCTACCAGCCCGAACCCTCCCTTGACGGAATATTTACCAACTCAGCTGAATTGAAGGCAGCAAATTCAAATTCTCATGTCAAAGAACAACTACGCAATTTTCTTGACATTTACATTTTTTTGAAACACATTCGGTCATCATTTGAAGAATTACGAAATACGAAGTGAACAATTTCGGCAATATTATCAAGCAGGAGGACGCAGTTTTTTGATCATTTCATCACTTCAAGTACGTCAAGCGCTGGATCGCAATTCCAGAACGATCGACTCGAAGAGGAAAAATTAATTCGTTTGTCGTTTTTCATCAAAATTTCCTGTCATCTCGTCTTTCTGACTTTTTGAACTGCCTGTCCGTCTGTCCTCAGAATGCAAAATATTCAAGTTTGTTAAATTTATTTATATTCTAATATCTACATATTTTATTTAGTAAAATAAGATAAATTTACACAATGTGACCAAGTGACCATTTTGAAAATGTGTCATTTAGATTTTGTCAAGATGTTAGACCCAATTTTTCATCTGCGAATTACCAATTTATTTAATTTTTCATTTAATTTGCGAATTTTGTTCAAGTACAATAGAATTATTTTGAGTTGTCAAATACCCAAAATTTTGACATTCGATTTTATTTACAAGATATAAAATACCTACAGACGTAATGAATTTCGATTTAAGCTCAGAAATCTATACTCTTCTCTGAAGTCAAATGCGAAATATCTAATATGCTGATATCATGTAGATTTACCCTTTACCTGAAAAAATTAATTTATTTGATTTACTGATTCGATTTGTTCTGATTTTCTAAGCTTTCAGATTTTTCTAATCTTGATAAATATTGCGTAACATTGCATATTACTCATGCTACTATATTAGATAGTAGAGTAGTGTATGGGAAATTAATGTTCAATAGTCCAACTTTTTTTCACTGTCTTAAATTTTTTGTTTTTTTATAATCTTTGGAAATGAAATTAATAAATATACATTTTTGCAGGATTTAGTAGGCCAAGGGTGTAATTTAGTGTATCCTGTATTCCAAGGCGTCATTGATCTCACAGCTGCAATAATTCCGGGAGTATCAACGAAAGACAAAACAAATGGTGGAAAGCAGTCAGGCAATTTGCCATCACCAGTAGTCATTAAAGAAAATCCGGGCCAAGGTTGTTGTCGGCGTGGTTGGATGAGAGGGAGTTTAGCCATGCCCGGTGCAAGTCGGAGTATGATTCGAGTGGCAGGATTGTCCGGGGCCCTTGCTGTAGGACTCGGAGCTTATGGAGCTCATGGTATGTTATCTTCAAAACAAAAACAATAGCATTTTCTTTCATGAGCTCATTTCTCTTGATGATTTTCTTTAGATGTTTCATTATTAACACTCTGGAATATTTTATAAAGTTTGGAGTGTAACACTGAAAGATAGCTGGAAAGATTGAGTAACGGCAACGTTTCTGTAACTCCGACGTTTTTTTTTTATTATTTCGGTTAAAAGAAATTAATTAATGAGAAAGAATATCAAAAGTTAGAATAATTTGGTGTAGTCCAGCGTCAGGCCAGTAGGCCAGTTATCAGAAAACTACTATTTTACCGATTTTGGTCTTGATCATGTATGTCGAAGAGCTGAAAATTATCTAGATTTGCAGACTCATTTTGAAGTACTAGGCATAACTAAAAACGATTTTAAGTGTTGGAGTAGTCTTGAAGGTCTATAGGAATTGACGACACTCGATGATGAACCAATGTATGTGGCATTCGTTCTGTTCGTATTGCGAATTCAGGTACAAACCAGGTGTCGAACGTGCAAAATTATGGATTACTGGTTGTACACTTGGCCAAGACCTATACAATATATATGTTGGAATTTAAAAACCCATTATGTACGACCTCGAGGTAATTCCTGTTTATGGTTTTGCTACATCTTTTTTCTGATTCTTTTCAGTGATCAAGAAGAATGATAATATATCAGAGGACCAGAAGAACTCTTACCGGACAGCTAATTTATATCATTTCATTGGAACATTTGGACTTGTCGCGTCTTCTTTGAGCAAATATCCGCTCCTGGTATGTTTCCAGTACAAGTATTGCAAATCTATTTATTCTTTACCAGAAACAGAAATTTTAAAAACTATTTCGAAAAATTCAGACGGGAGCTCTAATGGCCACTGGAACATTGCTATTCTGTGGTAGCTGTTATTATCACGGAATAACTGGGAATACCAAGATCACTGGATTTGCTCCGTATGGAGGAACAACACTTATTTTGGCTTGGCTGTCTTTGATCCTCTAAACAATTTTGGACTATTGGAATGGATACTGAATTCTGGATCGTGCTGTAGTTTCAAGTTGGTGTCTCCGTTTGTATGTTAAATTGTTTGCAAATCGTGAAAATGAATTCTTTTTTTGCCAAATTGAGGAAATAGGAATTTTTGAAATATTTTGCTAGTTTACTCATTCTCTCTAGCATAGTCTTTTCCGTGTCAAAATACTCGTGGTCCTGAGTCGTGTGGTAATCGTAATAAATAGATTGCCAAACATTATAAGATTTCCCATTTCCATTTCTCACTAGTTTTGGGCAGTTCGACTGTAGATGTCGAGTCTACCTAATCAAATTAGTCTGAATTTAAGTACTGGTGTCCGTAATAATTAAATTTATTATTATTTTGTTATGTTAGTGAATTACTTCATAGTTTGATATTAATATTTCACGTGATACATGATTTTCGTTTTGGTCGTGAAATAAAATAAATCAGTTGGCCGTTACATAGTTTTTTCATTTGCATTGTTTATTCAATTATTCCCTACGTCACATAATTGTTAAATTAACCAGATCATTAAACTACATAATTTTTATTACATCGTTTTTCAAAGTACGTAACATTTTCTATAGCACTTGAAATGATTTGATTTTTTAAAGTAAGCTTTAATCACTGTAGATTTCTTTCTAAGTCTAAGTACGCTGTACATTTACAATTTTGTTTGTATTACACGCGTATGGTATGGTAAAATGTCTTTGTTTTGTGTTATGGGAATTGAGCTGTTGTTGTGTTAATTTTTTGGTTTTCTAAAGTCGTTGTCTTTTGATCAGTATTCGGTAGGATATGGTTTTGCCGTTTTGAAACAATATTTTTTTGAATTTTCATTTTACTAAGTTGTGTTTGTTTCGGCATTTGCTAAAATCAGTGTCTTTTTCTAGAAGGAATGTCTAGGTTTTGAATACTTTAAAATTCAACCATAATAATCATGGAGTTAATTTTTAAATTATGCCTGAGGAATGAAACAAAGTTAACGTAGAGTAATTAAATATTTAAAACTATTTTATGCACGTAAACTAAGACGGAGAATATCCGTCACAGAACACTGAACTGGAGGAGGAATCTAAAAGTTAATACAAAAACAAACTTATTCATGAATAGTATTTTTACAATATATAATGAAATAATTTAAAATATTTAATTATTTTTGGAAACTCATCGAGGATTTTCTAAAGCTTTTCTCGGTGTCATTCTTCTCCATTTTCGTCCCCAATTTATTATCATAACTTTGGTCTCAAAATGTTTTTGTTTTTGGACTTGGTTTTTTTAACGTACAATTCGGTTTAGTTTTTAAAATTCCGCTTAAAGCTTTGCTTTTAGAAAGCCAAGAAAACAAGAATCACAATCAAAATCTTCACTTTTCTGTCTTTAAATAATCACAGGGACTCAGATGTTGTCATTCTCCTCCTCCCTAATTCCTTCATCGTCCGCAAATAATAAATATAATAATATTGATCTTACGTAATTACGTATACATGTTTTTAGACTTCCATATTTTTAGGTATTTTTTAAAAATTACGTACAATCTAATTTCGAGAAAACCCTGCACAGTTCATTTCTCTCTACGTTTTGGTAAAATTTTATAATACAAAATTCGAACTCTGACAAATAAATACGAAATTCTATTTCTAGTAATAATTAAACAATAAATTACGGTAACAAATAATTCCTTTCCTTCAGTATTTTCATTTCTCATTCCATGCCACACAAATTACACATATTTTGTGTAAATTACACATATTTTGTGTAAGTCAATCAACCCGTATGGCACATGTAGCTTTGAGATAATTTCTGCGTAACAAATTATCTAGAGCATTTAAAATTCAAAGTTTACTGTCCGTAACTAAAAAATACTGTACTTCTTAAACAAAGCAAACAAGGCAATAGAATACATCATTAATTAATTAATGCATGCATTTTCAGTAATTATATTTACAAAATGGTAATTAATCAAGAAACTCAAAATTGTATTTATCCTGCATTTCCTATTTCAATCTAAAGCTTTCGTAAACTGGTCTTGACTAGCTATGAGTTTAAAAAATCAAAAATTCGTTGTTTCCTTCCATTAATTAACAAACTACACAAAAAACTATAACTAAAAATTAAAATGATTGTACATATCGTATAGAAAATCATTTCGAAAATACATTTTGGCACGAAGTCCTTTTTCATTGTATGGCATTTTTGAATGGAATTTTAAGAATGAAAACAAAACTTGCATCGCATTTCGTTGAAAGTTTAGGCTTGAAATACAAAATTTAATTAAAAGTAATGAAAAACTAATAAAGCAAAAAAAAACAATGGTTTTTTAAAATTATGACAATGGCACGTGGTTTTGATCCCATTTACAAGTTTCATCAGCGCATTCCATGTGACTGACATTTAATTCTTATTTACTTTATTGGCCTTATGAATTAATTAATAAAAATTATCATATTATATGTTTGCTTATCACATAATTTATGTAATGCCGGCTTCAAAATATTTACAAGCCTTTTAATTAGATGACTGCACAGAATTCTAAATTCGGCTTAAAATTTGATCTCATTACTTACAAGGCACGAGGACACATTAAGGCAATAATGTTGTATTTGAACAAGGCTTTTGTTTTCCCTTAAATCTTTGCAATTAAATCGAATTTTAATTTTAATTAAAATAAGTACATTTAATCGGCATGTCTGTATTTGTGAGCAGACATTTGTGATAAACCCAACACAGCGTAGCTACACTTGAGACAATGGTAGTGAGTTTGTTTCTGAGCATGAATACATCCTTCGATCTGTAAAGAAATCAGGAATATTTCAGTTTCGTAACAGGTTAGATTTAATTTTTCTTAAATTCCCAACTTACATGGCAGTGCTGCGATGGTGTAAATTTCTCAAAACCAGCAGCCATGATCGAGTCAAGTTTTTGATGTTGACGACGATGTGCCACAACTTTGTTGGTGTCTAAAATTTTCATAAAATACAAAATTAGTATTATTTTGATTTCAGAACATGTAAATTTCAAATGCGATTATTTTAATAGAACTAGCTTCGTATTGAACCTTCCGGCCTGTTTTTATTTTATTAAAAGCCCGGGCTTCCGTTCGTTCAGGGCGATTTAGAGTTAGATTTAGAGTTTAGGCTTTCACCACTTTCTCCATTACGATATATATATATATGAGAAAGCTAGGGAAATGGCCGACCCATATTAGTGCCCGGCTACTAATAGAATGTAGTAGTTGAGTTTCTTTTAAGATTTCCCAGTATACACGGAGAATACTAAATTGTAAGATGTACTTACCGGTGCACACAAAGTCACATTTGAGGCAATGAAAATGGGATGCTTTGTTTTGTCCTGGAGCCGATCCTTGATTAAAGGAAACGAAATATTAGAGAATAATAAATATTAGATTTTTGACTGTAGTCAACATCTAATAGAATTGAACTCACCAGTAGCCGGAACATAAGCACAATTAGCTCTAGCACAAGAAACATTGGCACGATATTGTTTGAAATCTCCACCCATCAAAGTGTCCAAACGTTCATGGCGCGCTGTATGTTGAACAAAGCGTGTCTTATCACAGAAACTGTAACCACAGTCCTCACGAGTACAATGAAAATGTGTTTGATGTTCTCTGTAACCACAATGAATGTAAGCGCAGTCCTCATTAAAACGGAAACGAACATATCCTTCTGGAACTGGCTCATCTTTCATAATCCTTAATTGTAATCTTTGTTTCTTTCCCTCTGGTGGGGATGGTGGGGGTGAGCACGGTGAACAAGTGGCCGCACGTTTATTTGAGCTCGTCACGGATGAATTCGTCACCATTTGAAGGGGTGATACAGATAATCTGGCAGAAATGTCAGACGGTGATTGGACTTGGATTGGTGGGATACCAGGCAATATGCCTGCACTGGGCGGTGGGGTCAAACCACTTGGTGTACCATTTGGTGGTGGTTGGTGAAATCCAGGTGGCCCAGCACCACCAAACATCATCCCAGCATATAATGAAGTCAGTGGATTTTGTTGAAGAAATAAATAAGGGGAGTGTTGCGGTGGATATCCTAAGAAATTTGAAATAGATGTCGGAGTGAATGCCATTGATGGGGCAGCTGCGGCCGCAGCAGCGGCCGCGGCCGCAGACATGGAATCTAAAGGTGGAGATGGTGGGATATTATTATCTTCTTGTTTGACCTTTGACCGTCCAAATATTTTCAGATCTGCTTGATCATCAGATTCCTCTATGTCGGAGTCTTCAGAGTCCGCATCAAAGTCTGGCGGAAATTTATGTGAGAGAGTATTGTGTTTGAGAACATGAGGGCGTAATTTGTCCAGTTCGGAGAAAGCCTGGAAATTATAGAATTATTCGTAAAGATTTCCAAGCTTGTTGTAACGCGTATTGACTTAATGACTCACCTGATTACATAAATTGCAATGAAAATGACATTTTCTCTTCAATTTACAAAATGGTCGACCGCAAGCCATATCTGGCCCAAATTGTGTCTCGCTCGTCTCTGGTAGTTGAAGAATACGACTGAGTGAATGATCTGTGATTGGTTTTATTTCTGAAGAAATTTCAATACGAATATTATAGTAATTAGAACAAAACACAACCAAAGTTCAATAATGATAATTATTACAATAATTTACCCATATTGTCTCCATTCGGGCTGGACAAATCCATAGCATTCCCATTACCACTCCTGTTGTCTTTACCGGTTGGTAAGTAGAATGATCCGCCGGATTTGGAGACTGAAATCAGATGTAAACAAAATTAATATTTTATTTGAGAAATAAAATTAGAATTTGGAGGTCACGCGGGGTCAATCTTACCTTGAGCATTCCAAGATTTGTCATCTTCATCACTACTTCCGTTGTTTGATTTAGATTCGTGGCACTCCGAGTCATGAGTTGCCATTGAAGAGTACCTTGAGAAAATGTAACTGTCTCTTGTGCAATGGAAATGATTTGTAATTCCATTGAATTCACAGGATGAATCTCGACAGTCTGAATTTCTGTCAAAATATTCATATCCATCCAAAATGTCCACATTTGAATGAAAATCTCTCAAGTGAAGTGATAACTTGTGAACATCTTTCACTGCAAAATGACATCTTGGATGTCCACAATGGTAGTGCATTGTTGATTGAGATGTATTGAAAGCACAGGATGAGTCAGGGCAATGAGCACCCTCAGGGTAAGACATGAATCCAATTGGGTCCTTTGATAAAAAAAATAGTAATGAAATTAAGTAAATAATTGTGAAAAAAATTGTACGAGAATATGCTTATTTCAAATTTACCTTCAAGTCCGAATCAGAAACCTCATCTGGGTGAAATCCAGAAAATATTGGCTTGGGTAACTTAAAACTAGTAAAAATTGCCTCGTTCATTCCTGACGAAACCTGTAAAGTGATAAAATTTTAGTAAAGTTCTGGGACTAACCAAAAACTGTTCGTAAATTAATCTTTACCTCAATGACTTGATTCTTTGGTGGTCGACCTCTCTTTTTCCGAAAAAATCCATCCATGTCTTCTTTCTCTGGAAGGTGTAATTTTTGTGAGGCTTCATGTCCTTTGAAATGATCTAATCGTTTGAAAGGTTCATCTGTGGCTAGGATTACCTCAGAACATCCATCCTACGAAACAATGAAAATTCTTATTAAATAACATTGTATTTTTTTCTACTGTCTTTACTCATTTCTTAATATAAACTTCATTCGTTCGTACCCACAAACAATGGTAATGTTTTTCACGATTTTGATATGCACACTTGGCAGAAACGCATGGAATCGTCGAGTCTTGAGCATCAAAATTGGCTGGATCAACGGTGAAATAAGCAAGAGATGAAATTCTATCTTCGAGCTCGTGATTTCGTGAATGTTCAGCAGCCACTTCACCACTTCTGTTAACGTCAATCGAGTAAAAAATACATGATTAAGAATTTTAAATTCAAACTAGAGCCACGCGTGCACGGAATCTCTGTTTCAATTTTTTTGTCCGTTTCGTTTATTCGAAATATTTCTTGTAATACTTTGTTCATGATAGTTCGTAATTCTCACTTCCTTATGGCGAGTCTGAGAGTGCCAAAAAAGTGAGATATACATTTTGAAGTTGCATTTCGAAATGCTATATGCAGGATTAGATATAATGTTATTTGTTCAGTCGATCCCGATTCATACTTTATATCAGTTTCTTTTCTCTAATGCGTGTTTTAACGTGGGCTGTAACTTGACCGAATGCTAACGGGCTATCCCGCATGCTTCGAACATATTTAAAAAAAAACTGTCAATTTACCCAAGGAGAGCATTAACACAGCTTTCTGCACGGCAATGAAAGTGATCTTCATTGGAAACATCACATTTACAAGGTTGTACAAATTTCTTGAGTGTATCCTCTGGATCCATGTCACCTCCATCCTCATTGAGTGAACACCGACTGTTCTCTTCTTCAGATTTGTTTGAAATGACAGATTCATTCAGACCAAATATTTCAGCTCCAAATGTTCCTCTCATTACACTCTGAGCTAATTTGAACTTTCGGTAAGCCAACTCCGAGTCCCGTCTCTCATGTTTCCTCTGTTCACGAAGATCAAGCAATCATTTTAAATCCAGACAATTAATTCTTTTTCCACAAGGAACTACTTTCACATGTCAAACTCAGCTTGGACTAAAATTTCATCGGGAGATAAAATTCTCCGATTCATTTTTACTAGCCACATATTCGCCCTTTCGAGAAGGTTTCAGCAGAATACGCTATGATATTAGAATACATAGTAAAAAATTTTTTGGCAATGAACACAAATTTTATCTGCCAACGTAATTGTGCCTACGACATTTGATGTAAACTAAGGGGTTGAACTATGAGTCGATCTGATTTTTACATGAAAAGTGGTTTCCTCATCAGCTGATACATTTCGTTCATTTTCAAATACCTTATGTGAATAAAGCTGGCCTGAAGAATGAAGGACGTAGTTGCATCCATCCCGAATGCAATGAATATGATTACACACACGTGAGAAACGACAATTGGAATAATGACATGCCTCGTGTTTCATGAACTTCTTAAATCCATCCCGATTCAACTGTTCGTCCTTAATATGGTAGGATTTGTGTTTCTCTAAAAATTAGAAAGAGTCCCCGAGATTAAGATGTGTGCATTATGAGGAGAATTAATACATTTATGTTAAGCTCTCTGTTGTGTTTTATCTAAGTCATGCCATATGATCTATTTAGTGTCCAGAACTCGGAATTAAGCAATAAATTGAGAGATTAATGAAATGCAGAAAATGAAAAGTTAACGTGCTTGGCGTTCAAAATTATATTTAACTCTGAATTGAATAAAATACGAGTCAAGCCACAGACAACAGTAGCAGAAAATTAATGATTTGATGCCGACATTTCTATTTCCCAATCTACCAATTACAGATATTGACATAAAAGTTTATGGGTATTTCTTCTCGTGTTATTAACTGTTCATGGAAAGGAACTGATAAAGTTTAAAAGATATTGGGAGACATGAAAAAAAAATGTTACTTATATAATATATATGTTTAATGCCGTACTCTGGTACAGGTAGCCCTTGCCGACTCGTTATTTTTGGAGTTTGATCGTTCTGGTATTCGTACTATAATATCTATGGTAGGTTTTTCTATCACTGGAGTCGCGATAGGTCAGTTGAAGAATTAATACACATTTTCTTAAAACAGTCGATCATGCCTTACAGTGGTTCTCAATTAATGGGATTATTTTGATGTTACACATCTGTACATTTTAGCTTAATGAATAGACTAGGCGAAGATGATTTTTAATTTGAAAGAATCGTCTTCGTAATTGTATGGAATCCAGGTTAATAAAATACAACCAACAACAAATTGAGGTGATGAACGCGTATAAGTCAAAAGGCCTTGCGTTGGAAATAACAAATCCTTCTCAAACGTTAATACAAATAGAAAGCGATTTTTTTTATTGTTAGTCAGCCCCACACCTCACATTTGCCCCACCCAGACCAAGAAAGATTTAAAGGCCCAGAAATAGCCTCACGATGATGTCTGTCTGATACCTTCGTACTTTAGTCTTCAAATTCCTTTCGATTTGCAACTACAACAATAATAATAATAATCTGGGTGAAAGGGTGTTTCCAACAATGCACACAACCCATGCCGCCTTCCGTCCATTCATGGACCCCTCAGATTAGTATTTAATTCTTAATACTACTTTATGTGCATGCAAAAATCATACGAGTTATAAAAATTTGAATGTGTCAAACAATTCTTATAAAGTGTAAATTGCTATTGCAGATAGCAGACAGAATCAGAGTAAGCGTGAGCACAAGCGATGTCCTCAATTTCTTCCAAAAGGAAAAAAATGATTTTGATTACTCATGACGTGTGCACTTTAAACTTTATTGCATTTTCCGATACACGTGGGTTCATTGTTCAGTCAAAATTTCTTTATTCTCCAAACGTTTATACGAGGAAGTAAATAGGAAAAATAAGCAACCTAAGTCAAGTCAAGCCCATAATTATCACCGAATATTAATAATTGAAGTGACACGCGGAAAACGGCACAAGGGAAGTTCTTTCTTTTCTTACAATTACTCAGTGCATTATAATGCCGACAGAATCGGTTCTCGAAGTTCAAAAGAATCGGTTCTCGAAATTCGAAAGAATCGTTCTCAAAGTTAAAAAGAATTACATTAAAATATGCAGCATTAGATTATATCTGTCTTATATTTTGAAATTAATCCGAATTGTTATAATTTTTGAGGGACTCGCCAGTTATACAATATAAATATGCTTGAAGTAAAATTTCAGACACTTTTCGAGAAATCTGACCTTACAGAGGTCAGACGTGGTAATTTTTTACAACGCCGACTATGGACTTGATCGATGTGGGTGCTGGGTTTCTACTCTGCCGATCCTTCCCTTGTCAGTACGAAGTAGATTTGGAATTCCATGTCATGCAAAATAAATTTTGGAAAGAATGTCTGAGTCAGCTTCAGACTGCAGTGGAAATTGCAACAATACAAGAACGTTTCCTTTTGTTATCTCAAAGGGTTTGTATTAATTTATGCACTCTTACATACATACTATACATATTATTATTAGAAATACAGGACAAAGGTGACAGTGACAGAACTGTGAAAATGCAAAGGTGGATTTGGATATGCGGCGAATTATTACATAAAATTATAACCGAATGAAATGAACAATTTTATACTGAGTTTTAATGTGCGTCATCTCACTCGTCAGTTTTAGTCTGGTCTGACCTATCAAAACTCATGCAAATGCAATGCAGTACTTTCCACTGACCTTATTTGGTCAATTGATTAAGAAATATTAAATGTGTACCGTCATAGTCATTGTAGTTTAGTTTGGTTGTAAATTCGTCTGTTTTTTTTTCTTATCACTACCTAGTGCTCTAATTGACGGACTTAATAATAATAATAATAATAATTTTAAAATGAATGGAAAGTTTCAGTCACCGTATGGGGGAAAATATTAAAATCCATTGTTTTTCTCCCATTGTAAATGTGAATATTACGCATTTGGAACAAAACTTTTGTGTTTTTGTTACTAATTTCAGTAATTAAAGTACCTAATTATGTATGACAGGATTTTGAAAACAAAACTTACCCATATCAGCCTTGTTCTTGAATGTGTATGAGCATGTTGGTCTTCGACAATGGAAATGTGTTGTCCTTTGATGTCGAAATCCACAATGATCAGCCCCACAATCTTCTGCTGCTCGAAATCTTTGAAAACCTTCTTGAATGATTGCTGAGTCTTTTCGATGATAGTTTGCATGCATTTGAACATCACTCGTACTTATGTACACTTTTTCACAGCTCTCCTGAAAATATTTACGAAAAAACTTCATATAACCATGTTACGGGCTAACATGCGAAAAAATTTCATATAACTATTTAATTTGCAACCAACCTAATACTACTTTTTTATAACTTGCGAAACAATTAATTCATTAAACAACGTCCTTTTACAATACAACAATTTAAATAATTTCAGAAGTTCATTTGAACGAGTGATGGAATAATTATGTTCATAATTCTATTCTGGCATGTCTGAACCTCTGCATCAACCACATTACAGTATTACGGTATTACAGATCGTCAGATATATGAAATCGTGGCTTAATGGTCTTGTATTGAAATTATTACCTGAAGACAATGATAGTGAGTTTGTTTCCGATTATGAGTACAACTTTGAAAGCGATCTGAACAGTCATCCATGGGTGAGTACCTGAAAAATGAAGACATTTTTCCCATTCAGTTAAATCTCATTTACGATTACTAGAACAGAAGCGTGTCCTGGCTCGGCAGTTCTTTTTCTTTTTTCTTTCTACTTTTCTTTTATCATTTAACACCCACACCACAACTACCGAACAGAAAAAAAAACAGACACGCATAGGCGGCATAAAAAAGTTCTCACCGCATAAATCCATGTTGAAGAGATTCATCCCGTTTCTTGTGCCTAAACAGAAAACAAATTCAATAATGCCAAGTGATGTATCATAATCATATTATTTCAAGTGAGTGAGTGGAGAGTTTTTTAAATTTCAACTCTTTAGTTTAAAAATAAATTCTGAAAATTACCACTTGAAGTGTCGGATCATTTCTTCTTTCTTGACAAAGACCCGGGCACCCTCCCCGCAGTCAAGACAGTGAAAATGTTCCCTGTAGTTTAAATCCCGACACTGTTGGTAACCACACTCGGCTGAATTCCCATATCGACGTACGTAGCGGGTGTAGTCCACTGGACCGGTTCCTTTCCCCAGGAGACCTTCTCGAATGACAGGGAATGCTGCCAAACCACGGCCTGATGGTGTTTTCCCTAAAAACGCCAGAATTTTTTTATCTGGTTGGCAAAAATAGAAAAGTCAATTACGTCAAATCATTTATTTGCTTCCATTCTCTTAAAGGATAAAATGGAAATTCAGTAACCTCCATTCTATTTGAAAAAACCGATTCCGAAAAAACCGGCATATCAGGGTGGCGATACTCAAAACATAATTGCAGATTGTATAATACAAGTGGTTTTTTTGTTTTACGAGAACACCATGTTCGGCGAACTAAATTCCAAGGTATTTTCACTTGAGAAATACACAAGGAAGAAATCATTTTAGGCGGATCTTAACTGTATATTTAATAATTTTTCTTAACTAATTTCATTACCAAAAATTTCAGTATTCATTCGAGGAAATCACTTTTTGAAAATGACAGTTCAATTTGAATTATTGTTAGTAAATTTCTCGATTGACCCAATAAAGCACGGGGTGAAATGACTAAACTGTTGTAAATTATTATTTTCAGACTCAAATAAAAATTTGCAATATGACGTCCGCAACCATAAAATCCAAGCGAATTTTCTGATTTACGAAAACCACGAAATACATTATAAAAATTATACGCCATATTTTATCATGGTTGTACATGTTGCCTAAAATGTCTCGCAACCCTTTGGGGAGACATCCATATGAGAGCTGATTTCTCTCCACTGGAGTTGCTTACTACTACTAGGGTGACCCCCCATATATCAAATTGGAATCTAATACTGTTTCAGGTTCTACGCGTATAATTGGCCATAGGTTAAGGTGAATGTCAATTAACGAAAGCATTTCCGAAATTTGAAGATTTCATTAAGCCGCGATTCCATATGGAAACTCATGCCTTGAAAGTATTATGCAATGAATCCTGGAACTCAACTCAACACTGTATGCATGACAAATTGCAGGTTCATAGTGCTGGGTACCAATTTCCATATCCAGATTCAGATAATGTTGAGTTAGCACACGGCAGGACTTATTGTAAGACTTGCAGATGACTCCTGCCATGTGCAATTCCCACTTTCGCCACATTACACATTAAACAATTCTGTCTGATATCCAAATATGACAATATTCAAAGAATCCCATAAAAAGAGTAAATAAACTAATACTTCCTGCATGGATTTCATGAACAATGATGAGTGACACTACACCCAGAACATAATAGTAACAGAGTGGCCTGAGTGTCAAAAGAGAATGTTTTTTGGGTGTAAAAAAGGTAAAATCCTCAAGTACCCACTCCACACCCAAATACAAAACAAATCCTCTGGTGAATGATTGAATGGGGATAAAATACTAAATCCAAAGAAAAGAATCCGGATTGAAAACAATAATTACTCGTATTCCATTTTTTTGGGACAGATTGAGCCCTCAAGTTTATGAACACGTCGGGCTTAACAAATAAGTTGAGGCTGAGGCTAAAAAACCGGTTCCACAATTATGGGCGCCTTTCTCCCAGTAAGTCATGAGGTCAGGGAGTACCTTCGTGGGTCAGACGTATTTGTAGTACACAAGGGATGATGTCAGAGCGAATAAAAGATTTTTTCCTCTCCATTATATTATATTTGTGACCCTGCCACTCCAATACCGATACTGTACTTGTTGACACGATTGATTAGTCTAATACGCATTATTCATGTTCCAACACACTTTTTTTTAGGTAGAATTATTTTATTTTGAAAAGGGAAAAACTTTAGAATTTCTTCTGTATTTACGTATAACGTACGTGTATTAGTTGGATCCCTTGGGGTACGTAATATTTTAAATTCTTATGTATGTGCATGAGGAACATGATTGAGTGGATTTCATGTAATCTTGTCGCCCGGAGTGTCAAAACTTGAGAGAAAATGAGATGAAGATGAATAAAACGCGTGAACAAAGGAAAACGGATGCAGGTTAAAAAATGAAAACGAGCTCTTGAGTAAAAAATGATTAAAAATATGCAATTATGCCAACTTTTTTTTTCTTCTTTCATAAAGGAATTCCTCTCAAGTCTCATGTTCTGAACTGAACATGATTTTTAGAATTCTTCCGCTCACTTTCGCCTTCTCCTTCTGTTTGCCCAGCAATTCGTTTACCTTCAAACAAACCTGTCTGGGTGGAACTCATCAATCATTCCACAGGGAAAAATAAAAAAAAATAGTTTAGTATTTTCCTGGTAAAATTCAGTGGGTACTCAGCGTAAAAAACTTGGATACTCTTGAGAAAAGTTCTCATTCTCAGATGCAGACAAAACTACTCAAAATTCAATAATTGTGTAGTTGAGTGATTATTTGACACATTAGAACGCAAAAAACCTCACGTTTTTTATATAAAAAATATTTGGCTAATTGACATTCGCCGAGGAATCATGTTAGATATCATAGCTTATTTTTCGTAGAGTAAATAGTCTATGAAACACAACACAGCGAATCTAAAAAAAATCTAAGCAACTACGAACTACATTTTGTTTATTCCAGAAATAATTTCTTTGGAAAAATCAGCTGGCGTCAGCGGCCACGCCAAGAATAGTTCAAGTCTCCCCTTTGAACCCGCGACGATTGGATCCGAAAGGGTTTTAGAAAGTTTTTATATTAAAAAATTCCCTATCCTTCCGTCTCCCAACCTTCAATTTTTCAATCCCTCAATTTTTGTTTGATAGCATCAAATTTCTTCCTTCATTTCCTTCTCCACGGAGTAAATATTTGAGGTTGAGTAAAGAAAGAAAAAGGAGATGACGATGGACGAGGAACAGCTGCCATCCATTTCAACCCTTTCCTTTCTTCCATCCATCAATTAATACGACGACGACGGAATTGATCTTGCCTTTTTATTTTTTTTCTATAACCCATGAATTTCGATATGCTTTTGTTTAAAATTATTCGGGAAAATTAAATGTACCTACTAACCTACGTACAGATACACGGAGAAAGGTCCGAAAGGGTTATACATGTTGTACATGCAATAGCAATGCACTCTTGGTTTGGATACCCAAGAATGTACGTATTTTTCCTTTTTGCTTGATTGAAGGGTGAATTTCAAAAATGCAATTTAATTTTCTACCCGTAAAACACCATAGGTATAAAACTTTTCGGACGGTCAATTTTGTACTTTCGCAAACTGACTGAAACAAACTTCTGAGTTCTGACCGCTTTGTCCTGTCTGTTTAGAATTTCATTCAATAGTTCGAATGCTCAATGATTATCTTAAATTTCTGAAACACTTAATATTGCTATACCACGTACAACCCTTCTTACTTGCCGAAGTCTCAAGGTTATTCAAATCGTATTTTGACAACGACTTTAATGTAGGGTTTGCAACATTATACAGATACGGTGCACATGTCAAAAATTATTAGCAAAATTTGAAAATGTCTGAAAAAGAATTGGGAGTGATTTAAAAACGATGTCGTCAAAAAACTCTCGAGCTCTACAGATTTCACCGAAAGACAAATTCTAACTGTTCCTTAACCTTGACTAGTGATTAGCTAGTAGTTGATTGTGTTCATAAAATTAAATTGGCATAAAAGTTTTCAGATGAATTAAACCAGAATTCTACCCAAGACCAACCAACTTTTTTCTGAAATCGGATGCGTCCAGCGGTCCACCCATCTATTATTATTTTCTACATTAATCTCTGTTGTGTTTAAAAAATAAAATTGGCCTCAAAATATCAATACAAACAAACATTTCGGTGAAAATTTGGTGAATTCAACCCGGATCAAGTGGCAACGGCAAATCGAAACCAAAAGTCCTACGAATATTTCGGGAAATGAAATGGCAAGTAGAGAGTAGGTTCAGTTAGGCGACAAAAGGAGGAATTTCCGGGCTCTTAAAATCATACCTGCTAATGCGACAGCGTACATTTGTACATATACCGGTAGTGCTATTGAGAACTAATAATAAAAACCAGTAAACCGGGAAATAACACAATGCATACTGTACATGCATCATCAAAGGCCTAAGGCTCCGTCGACTACGAATATGTATGAAATAGAAGTCCAAGTTCCAAGTAGGGAAAGGGTTGAATTTTTTATTCTCATAAAAAACATCCATTCAGGACATTGTTTAAATAATAATAAAAAAGGGGAGATTGGTCTCGACAGACCTCGCCGACGGGGTTAGAGGGGAATATTATATTATTGTGAAGTTTTGTAAAATGTAGTAAGTAGAAAAAAAAACCTTACAGTTTTACTTGGGACTAAAAATAAGTGAATTTGATCGGAAAGGACTTGGAAAAGCGTTGGAGCTAATAAATGGAGGGAAAAACGGATTGAATTGAATTCACATTTTATGATGATGATCATGAAGACGATGATGATGCTCTCTCGGGGCTTTCAGCTCTGAATTAAAATGACATAAAGCTTTCACTCGATTTTTTTTAGAAAAGGAAAAGGAAAGGGTTTACTATTTTTTAGGGTTTCGTTTGAATTGGTACGTTTTGTCCTCAACACGCAAATAAACGTTGAATTTTTATCTTACCTTTTCTATTTCCATTTCATAGTGCACTGTGCACAGTGCAACTCACTCAGGTTGCTTCTTTTTCAAATAAAAACCCCTTTACTTTACGTTCATAAATTATAGGGCAGATTTAATATAATAAAAATTGAAAAGATTTGTGGAAGAAAGAATGTTTTTTGGTTCTTCTGGGGTTTCTATTCGGACAAACATTTTTCTATTCATCATTTTCCTCGGTCTTTTGAAAAGTCAGGTTTTGTACCGTTTTCCACACGCCCAATATTTACTCCCATAAATTACTATCTTGAGTGAAAATCGTACACAAAAACTAAATGAGTGCTGACTTCTTGTTTATAAAAACTTTGGATACAGTTTAAAAACTTTTCAAAATAAATAGCAGGACGTTCATTCAAAATTAGAGGCTGGCAAATACAACCTTCCTTATAAAATATCACTAATTGTCTGGCTACAAAGGTCGTTTAATAAGTAAATTCCTTGATTATGTTTGATTTTCGTGTTTTCTGAATAAACTGTGTTAAAACTGATAAGCTTGTGATAATTTAAGAGTGATTTGACGTAATGGGATATTTTAAAATGTGGAGTATTTCGTCACGATTGAAATTATTTGATATTGAAAATTCGACGCAAACAGAGTAGTTTTAAAATACGATGCAATTAAAACTTACCGGAATTGGAATTTCTTGGTTTCCCGCCGAATCCTTTATGTTGATTTTGGAGTAGAATACTGTGACTGTCTGAATGATGATGGTGATGATTATTGTGATTGTTATTATTGTTGTTTCCATTGCTATTATTGTTATTATTGTTCAAATTAAGTTGTGACTTTAGAACTGAAGATCCTGAAGAAACATGAGGAGATTGTTGTTGTTGAGCATTGATTCCAGAAGAATTTGTAAAATTGAGAGGATGATGATGATGATTTGGACTCATGTGAGGATTGCTACTATTTGAAGAATTGCTCACAGATTCCTGCATAGCAGCAAGGAGTCTAGCCATATTCTCCGGCAGCGGCATCATCATCTAAAAAATGTTTTAAAAATTATGATTAAATGCTGAAGTTATGATATTATGTTATTAAAATATTTACAATATTGTGATTATGGAAATTATCTAGGTCACAAGAACCTCAGAAAATTTCATTACCAGTTTGGTGTGAATATTTTCAGAAATTAATATTATGTCTCAGATGTGAAATACGCCATATATTATTTCTAAACAATTCCGTAATATCAAAACATGTTGTATTAGATACCGCTTCCAGTTGCGCTTATACATCTCTTATGAGAGCTTTAGTAATGTGTGAAGAATTTGCGAATTTGAAACTAAGAAACAACCTGACAACAAGACCTTAGATGAAAATAGCGGAAACGACTAAATTGAAGTATTAGAAATAACAGAGACCGCAATTCAGGCTTCGGGTCATCGGGTCTGAAAAGAAAACATTCAACTGCTCAATCCAAAATATTTGCGTCAAGACCATGAATGTCATTTGAGTCGTGGCATCGGTGAAACTTGTATACGAAAAAATAATAATTTCGTCAGTATTTTTGATTTGTGAGGTAACTCCGAACCACAGGTTATACGCCAGAAATTATTTTCGGAATGTCTAACAATACAATAATCACATCATCAGTTGTGTCTGTGAATGGTGGGTTGATTTTTACCAATACGTATTTGTATAGAAATAATTGGCGGAGTTTTGGCTTATTCTGCAAAAAGAATCTGCTCTATGGGCTATGGAAATGTTTAAGCATAGTTAACTAACAGATCTATGCAAGTTTTGTGCGATATGTAACCAAAAATTTAGATTGAGGGAGTAGTAAATATTAGGACCAGGAAAAAATATTCTTAAGAAAGAATAGACATCTTCCGTAGTTTAAACTATTTTAAGTTGCAAAACTCTTAGACTCAAAAATAAGCAAAACCTTGGAAGTTGAAGATGAAGTTTTAAAAGTAATTGCCTCAAAATAAGAGAAAATGAAAAGGGTTGAATCGAATGGGACAGATGATATGACAAATGGTGTGGCAGGTGGATGGAATGTAAATAATCCACCTCCGCGGTCCTCTTGGAATGACAAACTTTATTCATCAATACAAATTTCTCAAAGTCTTCCGCGGTTGCGGTTCCTATTCGGATTCGGGGTTTTTGCGATCTTTTCCAAGAAACAGATTGGGATGTGTTTTCAGTGTGTGTTAGTGCGGTGACGGAGATTGAGCGAGAGCCGCACATGCATTATACCTGCCCACTTTTATATTTATCTAGATTTCAACAAATGTACTCCATGCCGAATGTGTGTAGAGTTTAGAGAAATAATTTTTCTTTAAACCTTAAAAGCTTTTCTTTAAGGCCACGCCGGATGTTGTGCCCACTTTAAAAAAAAATTCGACAAGAGCATTCAGTTCAGTTCAGGGGGAAAAAAGAGCGAAAGAGACTAATCGACTCAACTTGAACGATTCACACGGAAAATGAATGCGGGTATTCTTAGACTCAAGAGGGTGGTGTGACTTTCTAATTTGTCTTTTCAGGCTTATTTTAATCTCCTAATTAATCGTGACACTTCAACCCAGAGTTTTTCCATCATGATATGATAATTTCATGTGGGCGTTTAAAAAATGTATCCTTTTATCCACTCTCTCATTTCTTGTCGAAATTAGTAACTACATTTGTACTTGAAAACAAATTGTGTAATTTTCGCAAAGAATGTCTTCAGAGCTCTGCATTATAGCAAAAATCCACATCGCATCTCTCAGAGTAAATATTAATTCACCAAAATATTTTTTTTTAGTAAAAGTCGAGAAGATTGTGACTAGACATGAAATATTGAAAAACGAAGATCTGCAGTTTTAATTTATTGCATATGAATATAAACATTGTGAGATTCCTTAGAAGTGAACCCAAATTAAGAGTTCGATTCAATAGAAAAAAAATTAGAAATACACGTAATACAAATACAATGTACTAAAATTTCAATTTGTAAGAGATTTTTAGGGTCTTCGAAAACCAATGGGGGTATCACAATCAGTTTTCATTGTCAGTCTGATCCCAGCCGGCCACGGCCGAGCCAAGCCAGACCAGCTTTCTAATCTAATCAATAAAAACGACTCAATCTCTGGAGAATGAATGCAGGGAAATCCATTTTCATTTTAAATCTGACGCGAAGATCAGACGTGGACATGAAAAATTATTCAAGGCTTGTTCAAAAAATTACAAACCCTCTCCAGATTACCTCATCCAACCACCCTGTAAAAAAACTACCCCTGAAATGTCCAGCTGTGAGCCGTCGTGCCGCTATTCCTATTCAGGAGTATGAAATCGAATAGAGTTTGTTCTTTCGACAGCCCGACTCATCTGTCGGGCCAATAATTACCGATACAAGGAAACCTGTACCTGTGCCAGGCGACCACCTGGATAAGACGACCGGGATTAGGGTTCTCATATCCTAGCCTACGTTATTATTGTAAGTCAAGGTCAACTGTACTAAGGTTGAGGTCAAAGTCCGGCAAAACCGATCCCTTAGACAGGTATCACTGTACAATTGCCAAACGAAGGAAATCACTTTTTGTACCTGTCTAAAATAAATTTCATTACACTATTTAAAAATAAAAATGACTATGACTTCCAAAAATGTAAAGAAAATTATCCTTAAAACGATGCCAATTTCAAACCCTTGTCGACAGGATCATCGATTCACGGCAGTGACAGTATACTTTTGTCGATAAACCGACAAAGTTTTTTAAAAAATAGGGGAGAAGAAGTAGTTGAAGTTCGAGAAGTTAAGGAGACTTCGTTACAAACGTAAAAAAAAATCTCTCACTCACTCACCCACCGTTAAAAAAACATTCGAAGTCTCAAAAGAATGGAAAGCTCATTTGCATATAATAGAAATAGAAATAGAAAAATGAGTCCTGAAATGAAGTTCAACTTCCCTATACCTTTTTTTCCTTAAGATACATCCCGCTGGATTAGATTTTCGATAATAATAATAGTAATAATACTGGGACTATGTACGACTGCCTGTGTTTGATGTAAGGCCTTCCTTAGGGCTGAGGCTAAGAAGAATTACACAACTCGCTACGCGCCCCGTACAAGTACAAATCCAGTCCAATACCAAAAACTACTCATGTTAATCGTAAATGGTAAATGGTAAAAAGAGTTCAGAAATAACGTTGATTAACTATTCTTTTCAATTGTCGGCGGACGTGCCATACTTTTTACTCGTATCTTACAAGTTATAGAAGATTATTTTCATGTCATATCATCGTGGCATACCTCCACGAATATCAATCCGTTCCTTGTACAATTATGTACGCATATTTTCATATGTTGCAGTCAAAGCAATATGTACTTATTGGACTAATCGTATTCGGCCTGATCCAAACTACAACAAGGACACAATAACTGCTCCTTGACGAAACTCTAGAGAATTATTTGTACACATTTATGCAATTCTATAATATGAAAGTATCCAACCGATAAATCCATGTAGTGCTGTATGCACAAACCCTATCAAGTGTCTGCAATGTGAGGCAGTCGATGGACATGCCAGTGTGGTTTATCAATTAGACCAACTCTTATACGAATATTATGGAAGTCAAATGTCAGACAAAGTTTAAATCCAAACGCCATAACGTTAAAACAGGAGAATGGTGTCAAAATCTTTAATGTTAGGAAGGTTAGGGGTAACGAAGAAAACAAATTGAATGGCGATAACATAAACAAATATATTCGCATTCGTTTCGTTCATTCAATGTATGTAATGCTAATGTAGGATATAAGCTCAGAGTTATGCACACCTATTTATAGTAACAAAGATTTTTATGGTTTTGCTGCCTTGCCATGCTTTTTT
>JAQGCA010000146.1:0-41540 GCA_034698945.1 Protaphorura quadriocellata | reverse complement strand
AATTTCGAAAATTCGAAATTTGATTTCTCCGGTCTAATATTTTGCACAACACCATTATTTTGGATGGTCTTCAAAGTAGCATAGTCCTAGACACTCAACTCGACCAACACTTGGTGTACCTTCCTTGTTAACTCAAAACGTCATTAACCTCTGTTTATTTAGTATACCAGTATGCAAATTTGAGGTCTACTAAACATAGAAGATTGAACCGTTCTTGGCTACCCTGACTGGTTTATTAAAATAAAAATGTATACTTCATTCAACTAAGCATAAATAAAACAAAAGTAGCACTGAAGTATACCGGTCATCGAATAAATGCCTGTCCTACTCACAAGGACGAAGAAATTGCTGAAAAATACTTTAAATGCACCCCTTCTATGTAAACTGTGTACAATATTGTGTATTTGGAGCAACATTTTCAGTAGGATGGATTTGGTGGGTAAAAATTTGTTTATTCCTCGATTAAACGTCATCGAAATTTGGGAGGCTTTAAAAAAGTTCATTCTTAGAACTTCAGGCTTGATTGCATGATAACTGTGAGTATGGCAGAAGGAGTGTCAAATTGTTCAGATCGCTGCCGATCTGACTGAACAATTCGGACACATATTTTAAGAAAAATTCTTTGTCAGCATTTTAGTCTACGGCAGACTGACAGCAGTGCTGAAACGAGGTTCAAATGAGAAAAACCTCAGCAAATTCTAATGGGCCTTACTACCACTCAATAATTTGCTGAAAAAAAGCAGCCACGACCCCGTCTAGTGATCTCTGAGAGTGGCCTCTGCCACTATGATTTTTATAGCGGATCTCTGGCCGCTACTGCCAGTGACTTAATGACAGGGGTCCGTAATGACATGAGATAGTGTTGGAATGGAATTTAGGCCCCAGAGTGTCGATTTCCGCAAGTTGCCTCCTGAAACTGTGGTGGTGGTAGTCAGAATGAAGAAAAAAAAGGCTGGTCGAACAACTTTTTTGCAAAAACCTATTAGCATGTATAACACGACGGCCAGACCAACCAAGATGAGGATGTTGAGGACCAATTTACAGGTGATTCGGGATGTTTTTTCTTTTCCCAAAATGGGGGATTTTTTCATTTGATTTCATACTCCTGACCCTAAACACGCTTTGTAGCAGAATTACGTTACATGCAATGTCCTAGGAAGTAGTCGTATGTCAGTCCCGGTTTTAAAAACTGGCAAACCGGGCCATGCTGGCCAGTTTAACATTTATTTTGTCTAGGTTTCCTGGCATACAAACAAAGGTTACGATCTTGTATAATGTAATATTGTTAACTTAAATTTCTCAGACAACATTTTTAAAGAAACTGAAACTTGACAGGAATGTAAACCCCTAATTGTACCGTCTAGCTCTATGAAATACCAAACGAATTGAGAGTATACAGAAACACTTACAAAATAGAATTTTATGGCTGAATATTTCTCAAGATGTCGTTTCCCATACATTTGAATACATTTCCGGGCCCCTACAGAGAAATATCTTTGAACGGCTACTGGTCGTAGGTCGTAACGTGGATGACATGAATGGGGCAACGGCTTTTCCCATCGCCGCCGCCGAAGCACTTATTGGGGTTGCCAATGACCCGTCCATGATGGACCAGCCTACTGATGAGATGAAAAAGAAAAAAAAGGGGAAAACAAGGCTTAATAAAAAAATAGATATATAAGAGGGTTTTCATGACCAAATTGAAAAAGTTTTACCGTCGTGGCCGTGACAAGTGGTCATCACCTTCCTCCTCAGCTGGTTTGACTCTTGATGGTAATTCCGAAGATCCAAGATCCACCTCCTCTGGCCGCCTGGCCTTTAGCCCGTCAAGACTCCTCTGACTGGTTTTCTTAACTGTCAGAACCTGGCCAAATATTTAAGCCCGCTCAATATCCACACTCAGTGTAGTTGGCCACTGACTTTACCACAACTAAGGTGTTCGTCTTCCATCCAGTGTTCAAAAAAGTGTTACAGCAGCGAGATTTGCGGATTAAAGATCAAAATTGTGTTCTCAAAAGGAAAAATCGGGTCAAAAGTGCAGTTATCGGGTAACTATTACACTTGCATTCGGATTCGGACTTGGGTGAACGTGTATTCGAACATCATTCATTTGTTGAAGATTTGGACTTTAAAAAGAATACACAGCCGGGTATCTAGGTGTAAATCAAGATCCGGACTTCGGAATATATTTGGGTTTAAAAATCAGGAGTGTGTTGCGAGGGAGCGGAGAATGGGGAAATTTGCTGGAAATTAAGTGCAACCCCTCCCCCCTCCCCCGTCACCAACTCCTGAAATTCTACAGATTCCCCGAGGTCACCGCGCCAAGGAATAGTTTCGTTAACTCCGATACTTTCAGATTTTGGGAAAAACCGATTAACGGAATCTAATTCGAGGACGGATTTTAGAGTGTGTGAAGAATGAAGGTTCTGATTTGAGGGTGATAACGTTATTTTCGAACTAGAAATATCCAAAATACTCAAAATCCGAATATGTATGTAAAATTTCAATGTGCTGTTGTATATTTGAGAGCAGCAATCATTCCTGATGTACTTTGCAGTTTTTAAATAACAGCCTTTCCTCTCTAGCGTACACAAGAATATGTAACCGGCTCGTGTAAAGCTTTCTCCAATATGAAATATCATGATAACGAGCAAAAATCGTACAAAAAACGAATTGTGAGAATTCCACTGTAATAATTTTAAGTAATATCGTACTATTAGTGGCGGTTGATTGGTGGTTGTCTGATATTACAAGATTTTAGAATAAAGTGCTTAACCAAACCCATTGTTTTATGAAAGTCTGTAATATTATAAAGCGCTAGGTATTTATTTGTAAATGCTGAAAATTAAAGTTCCCAAAAAAATAATTTACACATTTTAATTTAGTGAAATGAAAAATTCTTAACCTTTGTCTGCAGAATGTGTCACCTCTAGAAATTACTTTTGTAAACTTCATTAACTCGTGGAAAGTATAGAATACAATACAATGAAGTAATAATATTCATCCTGCTGTCAAATGGGCATTAAAGATGTCCTCGGCACGCGGCAGACTTACAGATTGGTAGTAATGAGAAACAACTCCATTGTTTCGTTTCGCAAATGCCAGAAATAAATAAAAACTTCTTGATTGTCCTTACGTTACTGTGTATTAGAATATTTTTGTCATTTTATTCTTTGTTCGGAAAATTTCATTCATTTGCATTGAGTTCCAGGGAATGGACTTTTACTGAAGACGGTATAGAATTCAGCACGGTGAAGTACTTATTATTTTCGCGTGATCCCAAAGTAGCCTTTGTACACTCGAGTTTCTATTCTCGACCCAGCTGATTGAAAGAACAAAGATGTGCATTTTGTAAAAAATTTGATTCCATAGTCCAATTCGCACTTTGAAATCTGATCGGCGCAGCAAATTACTGTAATAAATAGGTTCAGCCGACAGAAATAAGAATGAACCAGATAAATATTTTGAGAATAGAAAAATTACTTATTAAGAAATTATCTCCGTATTTTGATGTCTCTATAAGAATAAACATGGAACGGAATATTAAAAGTCTTGCCCCATGTTGAGAGATGCATCCGAATCCCGATGTGCATTGTAATCTTTTGATTCACAATTGTACGCCAATATATTATTCGCACCCTTGTTTGTTTCAAATACATTAATGTCTAATGGTCAGCAATTAAGTAATAATAGCGTGAAATGTCTATAAATGTGTTCTACGACGTAGATGCCATCGCGCCTAGAAGTATTGCGAATGGTTCAGCAGTGGAAACTTCATGTTAAAATACGAAAGGAATTAGAACATACGTGATTAGCGAGAATACACAATAACTTATCCCAAAAGTATTGAGAAATCCAACAATGACAGCCGTTTTACCCTATTCATTATTTACACAATTCGGTGAAAGTTGACATGACGGAGAAACTCTGGCGAAAGTCAGCTTTCACTTCTTCCACATGTGATGGGAGGGGCACGACATTTACATATGTAATCAGCACGTACAATCAAAGCTTTACTAATCGTCAGTAAGTTGGTCAGATTTTATTACGATCGCTTTATGGAGAACCAATGTTTGTCGGATAATTCGGTCGACAATTATCTGCTGCCTTCGATCATACTAGGGCAACTATCGCTTTGCATAGCTGCCCTAGTATATTCATGAATGACAAAATCGGTGAATGATATGACATAACGCAATTAGTTCGTAATTTTCGAACCAGTTAAAATAAAGTCATTTAAGAGGATCACTTTCATTTCCGACACGTGACTATACGTCATAATTAATTTACACCAGGTGTAATTTCATGAACACTCAAAACAGCTTTCACGTGAACAAACTAACTTTCTTGTCCAAGTTGTAACTTCAAGATGAAAATAATGGTTCAAGTTTTGATTGACATTAGAGGCAAAAGAGGGGGAAAGTACAGGGTGGGACAGAAATAACGCTTTCTCAGAACAAAAGATCCACATTCAACACTTCAACTACCTGCGGAGTCGGAATTTACGGTATAGTTTATTACAGGATTAGTACATGGTATGGGATTCCCTGATCAGGTTATCGTTGTTCATTTTCGGATTTCTGCCTGCTTCGGATACAAGAATGAATGATGACCTAAATGAAGCAATTAATCTTTGCTGTTTCATAAGTTCTGAAACGTTCGTTGCTTGGCCTAGAGTGGAAACACTGGTAACTCTGAGGTCATCTTCTCTGACCCACCCTGTACAAGGTCAGAGATGTTGATGTGTTTAGGATTTGCTATCCGCTTTTCCGCTAGCTGGTATCTGGAGAGTCCAAAAAAGCTGAGGAAAGTGTTGGTTGAAATGAAAGGAGAAAAGCATGAAGTGAAGTTTGGCTGAGTAGAACTTCCCAATACTGGGGGAGAAGTTTGCGTAAAGTTTATGCATGATTTATCACCATCAATCCTTCCTTCCTTTCCGCTTTGAAGGAACAGAACAGAATGGAAGGATTATCAAACTTCATGAGGAACCCACAAATGAATGGATGGGAGTCTGAGGAAGAAGTGACATTGTTGCATTCCATTATTGCATCCAAAGAGTCTTCCAATCTTCTCAAAGACGTGGAATAAAACCTCTTTTTACAGCATCTTTTCCTAAAAACCCAGCTCATTCTTTCCCTGTCTGTCAAGTCAACCTCAATTGTCCCCTGTTTCATGGCTACGAATATTTTATGAACTTTCACTCTCTGACTGACGGAAGTCCCGGAAACTAACACCAGGCTAGGCCATCACGGTTCTGACTCTTGGAGCATGAATGAGTCAAATAAACATAAAGTTACATAGGCTGCATCTCAAAAATCGTAAAAGTAGTCTTAGTTTTCAATTTTTAACCGAATAATTACGGCATTAACAGAGAGCACAAGAAATTCACTATAGGGTTCATCGTATCCATCTGAAAGTCTCGGACAGAACACAGAAAGTGAAGTTTTCTAACTAATTTGTTTTATACGGGATTCAATGTAGAAATTAATCTAACTAAGATGTAGAAGAATTTCAGGACAAATCAAGCCAAGTTTGGAATTGCAACAGGTTAAATTTATGTATCACAGGTCACACTGCGTAGAGAAATCAGGGCTCAAACGCATTACCCGAACAGTAAGGTCATCGCCGTTTTTCATTTCAGTTTTTTGTCCAATGACTTTGGATGATCGTTTGCGCAATTTAGCTGAAATTCATCCAACAATATATACATCATATCCGGATGGGATCGGAACACGTCTCGAAAAGAGTGAAAGGAAGGAGAAAATGAGATACATTCGATTGAACGATCCGATTGAATTTCTCTGCTGTGAAGTTCAAAGAATTCTGATTATAGATTGTGTTACTACAAGAACCCTATATACAAGAGAAAGCTTAATCCAACTATGTGATAAGGACGTCCGGAACGTTCATATCGTATTCACTCTGATAGAACCCGGTTTCTATTAGAACCCGGTCTCCATTACAACCCGGGTAATTTCCCCTACTTTCTCCATGCACCCTAATGAAGAAAGTGGAGAAATCGGCTGACCTGGAGATGGATTTTTTAATAGAACCCCGGGTTCTAATAGAGTAAATACGATATGATAAATATTTCTACGTTTACCTTTTCGTAGCGGTGTTCAGTTCCTATCCGGATACACTGTAATGTAAGGACGATACTAATATTTATTGCCGCAAGGAGTTAACAGTTTACAGAAGAAATACCTATTCTTGAAGTACTTATAACGACACGCTCTATTTCTCCACAGCCACAACCTTGCTGTTGTACACTTTTAAAGTGAAGTGTGAGTTAAATCTCGGAATATATATTTTTAAGATCTGTGTTGAAAAATACAGTAGAACAAGCTTAACGACAGATAATTTACATTTACACGCTTGGACAATCTATGAACTGAAGACAGGACAAATGGATGAGTAGACGAGTACAAGCACAAGCAGCGATATACAAAATTTCACAGCGGGCGAACAGATTCGTTTCTTTTCAAGAGGCAATTTTATCTGCATCCCTTTTCTTTCCACCGCGAAGGCTTTTTCTCTGGAAATCAGCAATCATCTCCTTCACTAATAGATTCCTTGTCACCCCTTCCCTTTTTTCCAAGTTCACTTCATGAATTCATTCACAAAACCAACAAAAAGCGTCATAAATCATCTTCAAAACCTTCGATAATATTTTCCATATTCGATCATCTACGAAACACGAACTAGTTTACTAAGAAAAAGTCAGCATTTCGCTCATTCTTGAAATTCGATGAAACGTATGCGTGCCAGGCTACCAGATTAGAGATACAAAGATAAAAATGTGATCGTGTCATTACAATCCAGTGGTCTAGACTGACTGACGTTATATGGTAATTGGGAGATCATTTCATTATAATAGAGCAATTTGTCAAATATGGGGGCGGAATTAATATTTAGATTGGAGATACTAGAAATGCGCACGTATGTTAATTGACATTCGTACGTCCTTTTAGCGTAAGAAAAAATATTGCCAACTTTGAGAAAGCAAGACGACCACTGCATTATTTCCCTCTGACATTGCGAAGTCGTAAGAGCTGCCGAAAGAATTATATTACAATGGATTGACTTAGACTTAGTATATTATGATCTGAAAACATGATACCTCTTAAAACAGCATTAATTGTTCCTTCTTCTACATATACTGCAAAATATGACAATTTTAAAGTTTGAAAACGGCTTATTTCTTGCCTTTCTGATTTATCTTTTCTCGTCGAATCAGGAAGATGAAACGCATAAATCAGTCGATCAAGGAAAATCCTGGTGTTCTGTTCTAGATTAAATAGTATCATGAAAACAGTCTAGTCGGCAAATTTTAATGTTTCATCTGGAGACAATCTTTCGCCATTCCGACTGAAAATAGCCGCACTCATGCCTGTGTGCATGATAAAACATCACAAATCAATTCAACAACACAACATAACATGAGCTCAGAGGTCGTTTTTGCCGAAAAGCCTTAAACCTCTATGCACATTGTCGAGAATTTGCCAAGAATTCAACTTACACTTGTTTGAGATTTACGAATCTGATGATAAAATAATGTGGTCCGGATCGGGGCCAAGGGTGTTAATGTTCTTCTGCATTCTTTCGGTCCAACTTTTTTGTTTGATTATTTAACGAAGGAACTGTGTTTGCAAAGATTCATAAATCAGTTTCTCGCATAAATTCTTAGACCCACTGTATACGATGTCTGTTAAATTTTTCAATTATTAACGTACCTAGGTGTTGGAGTAACAGATAATATCATGATGGAGTGTAATTATAAAATGGCCCACCAGGTAGTTGTCATTGCCATAGAGTTAATCGTCTATAGAGATACTTCTACTGTAATTACTACGAATTTACAGCTTCATTACGCTAACGGAACATTCAGTACTAATTTAGTACTCCATAACGGCATGGCTTTTGAGATAGGTATCAGCTGATAAGTACCTTAGTTCGTTTGATTTGGCCAAATTTTTAGGATTTTGGATATACAGCGAGAAAATGAAAGATAAGCATCCACTAAGCCTTTTGTCACTCAACCCTCGAGTGCAATTTTCTGATAACTCATGACGACCTGTATCATACTGTCAATTATTTTAACCCAGTCATTTTAGATAGAATTCACTGTAATGCTTCAAGAATGTATTTCGGAACAAATCTAGAGATTTTAAGTTTAGTAGTCCCAGAAATCCCTAACTATAGCAGTATTTGGACAAAAATTCCAGACCAGACACTAGACACATCAAAATCGAAAGTAGAAGTGTAACTTGAATACTGTGTAAACATATTTATCTGGCAGGCGTCAAGTTCGTTCCTTGAAGGTTGGACTCACAGGTGTTTAGTAAGTTGATGGCAATGGGCTGTCTGTCAAACAGAAAGAATTAAAGAAAGAAAAGGATGGAAAGGTTGTCACATTGGCTATTGGCTTTGGCACTCCGTTGACAATATTATTATTAGGTATTGAAAAGAACAATTAAGGACCACCTCACCATCGCCGATACAATTTAGTATGTTACGGTCGGTTTCCAAATCATTACGAAAATCATATAAAGAAACCTGTCCATAGCGTTCGAGATCTGGCTATATGGAGGTTTTTACTTTTATATAGCTATTCACAGGGGATTATTGATTGGTGGACCCGGTCCCATACGGCATTGGTTAAACAGAAGACTGCTCTACATCAAGGCAGAGTCGGATGAATTACAAATGAACTAGGTCAAATGAATATGGGAAAGAAATACACTTAATAATTTAAAACATGACTTCAACAACATGCAACATAACCCACAATAAGACACTTGACTGGTCCCATGAATGAGATTGGAGTAGAATGACCCCATCAAGAGCGATTTCTACAAAATTATCTCCACCTTTACCTTTTGACCACAAATTTTCTCCCCTGAAACTATATTGGGTTGAAGGTTCATCCAACAAATGATTGACACTTGAATAACCTGCGTTTATATACTCTGAGTAGAGGCATAATTGTGAATGTCCTTTCCATTTTGGTTGATAAACAAGCGTTTTTCCGCCCAATTGCATTGCCCAAGTTCCAGAAAAGTGACCAGCTGTCTTTTCGAGATAAAATAACTTATAGTAGACGACTCAAAACCAATCCATCATGGAGTGTCAAAACACCATTTTTCGTCACCTCCACCAAAAATCCGAAACTACGTTCGTCCCATATGCGTTAACACTGGAAGGGTTCTATATGTTCGGATACACAGTTAATAGTTTGAACTCTAATATCTACAATATGTGTTGTACGCATTCTGTCCAAATATGTATGAGGAAGTATGTCTGTTTAATTTAACCATAAAATCTTTTCAACACTTATACTTTTCGAGATTCTGTACAATAATAGCGGAAGTGGAGTACCCAGTATCAGTCCGTTATAGCGGTAGCGGTAGTGGGTAGATTCCTTGAGTACTTCGCTGTGCTCAGTGTTCGATACCTCGGGCACGTAATTCTACTGAGAGCTAAATAGGTATTTCTCTACTGGAGATTATTCCTACAATATACTGCAAATACATATTGTGCAATATTTAATTCGACAAGCTGGTTTCATTAAAATATGTTTGTATGTAGGACTGTGGGTTATTGGTTGGCCTGAAGTCTCAGTCTTTAACACTACTACTGTTCTCACTTAGTTGGTGAAAATTGTTCTTAGCCAAGTCTCTACTTATGTTAACATTTCTTATTAGTTGGAGATGACATATGACGTTGTGTTTTGCTGTCACAGAATCATAATATTTCTGTCTTACAAAAGAACAGCTGGTACATCCAACATCCATATCTTCAGTACAAAGTATAATTTGTACTGCAGTCATGAATAATGTTGTACCAGGATAGGAGTACGAGGAGAGTGGAGAGAAAATGAGATAACAGATTATCTGGAAGAAAAGTTGATTTAGTAGATATTATGTTATAGATATTCAATTCAACGATCCATCCAGGGCACTTTTCATTGAAGTCGGGTCCGCGTCCTGGCCATTGTCGAAATACGGCTAGAATCTGAATCCTAATCCTGGTTTGTTCGGTAATATCTGTTTTATTGTCGGACCAAAATTTCTCGGTTTGTACCGCACTGAACTGGATTCACCCGCGTGTAAAGCATAAAGTTTATGCAATATATGAAGTATCTCTGTAGTATCACTGTAGCATTAGAATCTCGAGGAATTTTCTTTAAATCAAGCGTGCATAGCATACCTCTACCTCGCCATCAGTTATTCCAGTAACCTACCGTTACCTGTCTAATGCCTCAATTCTGAGTTTCTAATTACAATTTCTCGTGTAATTAGAATATTTGTTTAACTAAAAAAAAGTGGAAATGAAACCAGTAATATATAAACTCTCCAGGGACGGCGAGTCAATAGTCAATATTGAACTCGGCCAGCTGATTCGGGAAAAATCATATGCACCCCTAAGAACTTTCCCACAATTCCGTATCCAAACCTTTCTTACTTTATACCAAATATTAAGACGAATTATTTATATACGGACTTCGTATCCAAGAGACAATTGTTTTTTACTGGCAATTTTTTCGGAGTTATTCCGATCTCGGCTAAGTCACCTAATTAGTTTTAGTTTTCTAAGGGTGACATCTTCTTCTAGAGAACAGCACGATTCGAATGATACCTCACTCGACCTAGCTCATCATGGGTCCACACATTGTCTTTCGCTGACCAGCAGAGGTCAATGGAATAGTAGCTAGAGGTCAATTGGGACCCAACGAATGTAGAGAAGCAGTTTTCCAGGGTCAACCTCTCTTGTCTGTGTTGAGAAAATTGCTGGAGTCGTTATCCTTGGTCTTTGCCTTGCAAAGGTTGAGTGAAAGAAGCTTTTGATTTCTTACACACTCCGGATAGATTTGCCGGCCAGGAGGGAATGGGACGGAGCGCCTCGTCCTCTTCCTCATACGGCCGGGACTCCACGGACGGGACCCAAAAAGTTCACTGGATAGAAACCCCTTCAAAGTTCCTTCTAGGGCCAATTCAATGCGGACTCCGTAAGAATCAAAAAGCTTCTTGTTCAAAATTGCCAGTCTGAGACTTTGACAACTTCACTATACTAGGTGAGCTCATACTTTGTAATCAGGAAAATTGAAGGAGATTTTTCCAAAATTTGACTCCCGCAAAAAACTGGTTCGATTTTAGCAACCTGAAAGTTTTGGCCATACTAATAATACTTAGTCAAGACGACAACTTCCATACTAGGTAAGCTCATACTGTCAGTGCCCAGAGCTAGGCCGAAAATATGAAGGATGATTTCGAAAAATTTGAGTGACACAGAAAGTATTTTGATTCTTTTAGCAACTTCTTGGCCGTACCAGTAATGCTTTGACATGATGTGACCGGTCCGCTGGTGCATGGTACATGTGAGAGAGATAGGCCGGGATAAACGTAGTGTCACCAGTTTTGAAATAATGAATACGAATTTGTTGAGGACAGTATTAACTTACCAAGTAATGAAGCGTTGTCAAGTTACGAATTTTGATATACCGAATTAAATTTGGTTTGTTTGGACAGTATGAGCCTACCTAATAAATGACCGTTGTCGATGATGTTGATCTTCTAGCTTTGTCATATTTTCCAGTACATACAAGGAAGTGCGGGATTTCAAAATTTGAAATTTGGACGGAAAGTGAAAACAGAGTCTAGGAATAAATTCTTCATTTTTTTGAATTTCATTCATATTTCAACTAACGGTTTTTGAAAATTACTATTTCGGGAATTGTTTCTTTTGGGTGAGAGTACCAGATGGCGATGTCCATGTTATTGGCAAGACCAAGTCAAAGTGCAAAAAAAACAAAGACGATTACAAATACTGAAAAAGCTCTTTTGGAAATTAGGAAAGTTGAAATTGCGGTTTTAACGACGATGTTTTCGTTTTCTAACATTTCTGGATTCATGCCTGCAATAGGACACCGTTACGTTGATGTCGTTTGTACTTCTATGCCGTGGTATCCCATTTTAAGACGTGAAGGTTTTTGGGAATTTTACTTGCGATTACTATCCAAAGTTACTTTACGAAGAATGTGGTTTGGCTACTTGGTCATGCGTTATACTGTGCTCGGGGCTAACAGATATTTGGGACACTGGTTTGCTCCTGTCATTAATGACCTCCTCAACTTTTTCTGAATTAACTTTCAGCCATATATTGAATGCATCCATCAATCCATTCTTCCTAATTTTAACAGGTACACTGACTACCTAATTTTTATATCTCTCTTTTAAAACGTTAACTCAAATCATTGGGATTCCGGCAATTACTTAATTAATTTCAATCGGTTTGCCTTTAATTATTTTTCATTCGAACTCGAACTTCCAGGTTCGTTGGCTAATAGTTTTCTATCTTGTCCATTAGGTGAATCTTTAAGCCTGTTCAAATTCTTCGTTAGCTCCTCGTCCTCAAATTCGGCTGTAACTTAATTGTTCTCAACATTTACTAGAAATTCTCCTTCAAAACGGCTTCACGTCCTGACGTCCTTCAATTCGGCTTCAACTTTTTATAGTTTCTCAACAAATTTGATTTCAGAGTCGTTCTTGGGATCAAATTGAAGTAAGTTAAACAAAAATATAGATATTTTTTTTCTGAGTTCTTTGTACATAGGCCAAATTGGCCCAATCCGAAGTACCAATTTTTTCTCAGAGGCTTAGGACTTCAGTACAGAGTATACATAATGGTAATGTGGTATGTATATGAATTTTGGACTGCTCATAGAAATTCCAGAATATGTCAGTACTTGACCGAATAAGAGCTGAATATCTGTCGACCAAATCCCTCAAACGGAATTTCTATGGGCATACTTGTTCGAAATTAAAGCCAGGTATTAGCTTAGCTGAATAGGAGCCGACTATTCGGTATATCCCTAATTTTTCGAAGCAACGAATCAAAACACAACGTTTTGGTGCCTTACAAGTTACAAGATGACGAAGGTATACTGTACGAGCATGGTCAGCTCTTGTCATGACCTCTGTAATATGCGCCTTGACGCGCTGAAGTGTCGCGCTGTATTAATTTAGAATTAGATAACATCATCACTCTGTCTCTGTCTGCTTTTCCCTGTAAATCCCCTTGATCACATTTTAATCTATTTTTGTTATTCAAGTACTCTCGTTCCACACATACATAGTAATAGTAATTGTGTCATAATTTGTATTTTTATCTACACCCTTGTCCCTCCGTGTCCATGTACTTGAGTGGGATCAATTTATCAGTCTTCAGTTTTGCTTTGACATGTAGTACGTACGTAAACGTAATATTTGCTTAGTAGTTTAGTACTCTTCGTTCATTCCATGCTTTTTTGAATACTAGTTTCCGTAGTACCTTAACCACCGAAAATCTCCCACAAATCCAATCGGACGAAGATAGGTGATCCATAGAATGTTAAAGGGGTTTGGGTTCGAGAGCACATGGTGCTCCAAAAAACTCTGGACACTTATCAATTTTTCCACACTCGGTCGATGCATAACATCCCGTCTGGTAGTACCATATTTTGAGCTCCAGTGCGTTTTGTCCAGTTGCCTCTTGAGACTTCAATTTTGTTTCCGATACATTTTTGTAAATGTTTTCTTAAAATTTTAGGCTTTCGTTCTCGTTGTGAAGTGAAGTGAATCTCTTGCCTAAAACTGTGTAACAACTCAGAAGACGACCTTGCGGTGGAAACATTTTTTCAAAGCGTGATTCAACAGTTCAATTCATCAGTTCCCTATTTATTTATTAAGTGTTCGTCGTCATATTTAGATCAGTTTGAGACAGTTTAAAAACAGAAAGTGTTTGTTGTACATTGGATTTGTTGTGATTTAAGGACATTGTGAAAGTGTAAACATTGTATTCGTGTGCAATAAGAAAACAATAATAACATTAACCGTGTACATTTCAATGGGATATTTGATCGTGTTAAAAGTTTAAGGTGAAACTCCAGTCCAGTCATCCCGTCTGACAGTCATAGTCATAAAAATGTAAAAATACAGTTAGATGGAAGTTCGAACTACTGTTGATTAATTGGATATAATTTGGATTTTGAAGATTCAAGTGCCGTAAAAATAAGAAAAGCAGATTTGTCCAACGTCCACAATAATGGTAAACTGATTTTATTTAGTTATAAACTCAAGTTAATTTGTTTGTACTAAATTTTCTAAAAGTAGCATAAATCAGAATTACTAGCCCTCGCGATTCCCTTAGATCATTTTTATTTTACATTTTTCAATAAAGAATTGTTTAGAATTATCCAGCTAACACTCAGTCAGTGTGGATGAAATTTTAGAGATATTAATTAAAGAATATTTCGAATGTCGGAAATGCAATAACTCTTCACGCCTCATATAGCCCCTTGTGCAAGTTTTTGATACAACTCGAAACTCGTTTTTTTTTAAATTCTGAGTTAGTATTTAGATTTCGACGAAATTCTAAAAAGTTCGTGAGTAGTCCTTTAACTCGAGTTAATTTGTCACTTGTGATTGATATGCTGCCTTACCTGACTAAAGTTGAACCTGATTAATTTTTGTTATCATTGGACTCGTTCTGAACACGGCTACTGTTCCTGTTCACAGCCACCCACTTGAACTAAACTAGCTCATCCATTCCTAAGTGTTATCAAATCTAATAATTTTGTTATACACCTGTGCTCTGCTGAATATTTAGCCTCATAATCATAATCAACCACTGCCTGCAAATGCTTCTCAAAATATTTGCTCAAATGGCTAAAATATTAATAGTGCTGTGTGTGCGTTTATATGAACTACGTACACATAAATAACCCTATGGTTACTTTGTAATTTGCAATGTTAGTATTTGCGAATACACGTGAAACGTATACAACACGCTCATAATCTGTATCTGTCTATCCCGGTGCAGTTGTACGTAAAATTTTATAGTGTGATGCGTGAGGAATAATTTACTGATTAGTTTACAACTACAGCTTTATGGATATGTAAAATTTGCAAACCAAATAAAAACATTATAAAATTTTTAGCAGAAATTGTTTACATGGTGGTTCATGCGTATTTCCGGTCCATGTGCTCCTATACTTGTGAGTTGTTCGGTGATTAATGACCTTTTTTATGGATTTTATGGAGCCTTAATAGATTTGTCTGAGATTTTGCACAGTTGTTGAAATTATGATCACAGTTTGGTTTCATATCATAATGTGAACTGTGGTGGCAAAGAGATTGTACCGGTACAAAGTACACGTCTCTTATTACCCCTACGAATATGTACTGTTGAGTCGTTTGTTCGGACCCGGTATAGCATGTCCAGGGGTGTGGTGACTTTCGATGACTTTATATTGAGAAATTACATCAAAAATTTGCTCGAACAGATTTTCAGACAAATCACAAATCCCTCTGTGGATTAACATATTGGCCTATGATGAAGCCATATCCTTTTTGCAATACCATCTTTTTGACAGCTCTGACTGAGAAATATTTTGGTAGGATCAGAAGAATCTCAGTTGCCGGATTCTTTGATGTTGATTTTTTTAAAAGTAATTTTGCTTTAGTAGTTTCATGACACTAAATGAGAACTGTGAGTTCTGGGAGGTAGTAAAAATTTGAGTTTGATTTAGAGTGAGACTAAATTCTGACGCTTTGAGTCATTGTCAGATATTAGAATGTTTTATTCCACGTGTCGTCTTCCGGAGGTCAAAGGATTGTCAGTCGAGGACGACACATTGTTTTCTTAGAAAAGCAACATCGGTCATTCCATTCGTACTATAAATGCTTGCTAGACACAACAGACCAGAGACAGCCACTCCACACACCATAGGAATAATAGGATATTCATTTCTCTCTCAGCATTTACCCAGAAGTATCACATAATACTTGAATCAGATACTCGTGAAAACTAATTTCATATTCAATTTATATTTTGTCCATTAGAAATGTGCATTTTCTTGAAAGTATGAGAGTTCATCACTTTGTTCCTAACCACTGTGCCATTTTTTATTTCTACACAGCCAACGTCTTTAACTTTTTATTTTTTAACACTTTTTTCTGAAAATGTTGCTTGCTGTTTCCTGTTGATCGGGATCGGAATTTCTTAAAGAATTAAAGAGTATAAAAGAAGTGATGACCTGCAGGTCCGCATTTATGTATTTTAAATTATGTGTTCTGGAACGTATGTATGTTTCGGACCTCTGTCCGAAATTATATCTTGGGTTTGCAAGTCCATTGCAGCATGTTGGTATGGTTGGCCCATTCTGTCTCCCTGTGCTGGGGTTCGATTCCTCGGACTTGCACTCCCGGTGGTTGCTTTAAAGAGGTTTTTTCCACTGGTTTTTCCTACTACTAGATGTACGTCTCCAGGCCAAATGGAAAGGAACCCAAAAATATGCGATGATGTTTGATTCGGCCTCAGCGGCTATGTCAATTAATGTGGGTGTATTATATCTTGGGTTTGAATATTTTGAAATTTTCGTGATCTGTAACTTGTAGAGTAAGCCATTTGGCGACTCGCGTCCTAAAAATTGATCAGTCCACTAAAACTTTTCTATTACCACCACTGGGATTAAAGAAGAGTGGTCTCAATGAAGAGGTGGTTTATATGTACAAGAGTGTTTTAACGTTACGCGTCTCTCCAGAAAGAGAACCAGAAGTTCGTTGGAATAAATTGATTGTCTTTGTGAGAAGTTTTAATACAACAAACGATATGCAATTTCCCAGTGGTAATTTCCACTTCAGTCTTTATCTGCGTAATATGGAATGTTCTTACGCGTTTGGAATTGCATAAATGCCTTCTGTTGTCTTCCGTGGGGTCGCATTCCGCTTCCTATCTCTTTGTAACAATAAAAATCCAAGCTACGACGTTTTAATGTCAGAATTCAATATTCGACCTTGAGAATAAGAATGTTCGTCTTCATTTCATGCTTTTCAATGCAACACTTGGGTATTTGAGATTAAATTATTTGGGGAATGGCTAATCCAGGCAAGACATGGGTTCATTTATTGTTCACTATGACTTAAATAATGTTATTATAATTGGATGTTTATGTTTCTGACGGATTCCACATTCTCATTCCTAATGGTACGTACTTACGATTAGTTTACCTTTGAAGTGGCCTACGGTCAAATCAAATAAATCTTTTCATTGAATGATACTTAGATTAATATGAGACTATTTGTTTAATCTGTTATTGGTTCAATTCATGCGAAGCGAAACGTATATACATATTTTGGCTAGGATACCGAAAACTATTAGGCATTACATTTTTGCTGCCTTTTTCATCTTTGTCTCAACGTTGAAATTAATAAATTTTCTGGCGAGGTGAGGAGTGAGGACGAAGTCCGTTTACCAAGTAGATATTTTGTTTGTTTAATAATTTCTAGTAATCATATAAAATGTGTACTGTTATTTTCAGATTAGCAATGAAGAAACGCCTACTATCAAGTCTGGCACTTCTTTTGATGACATTCCTAATACATCAAGTTAACACGAAATCTGTCATTCATGCAAAGAATCCTTCTGTTATAACACCACCAACGAAGGGTATGTTTTATCAATTTAAAATTCAATTTTGTTCTTTGTACTGTATTTTGAATTTTTCTTTTTATATTCCTAGTCGAGAAGAATATTTAAATGACATTTCCGTCTGTTCTCAACAGGTCCTCCAATTCTGAACGAGGTCATAGATAAAACAGTGCTAGCCCAAGCCAGAGACAATGTTGAACTAAAGTGTCCAATTGGAGGTGACCCGCCCATCATTTATGAATGGTACAAAGTAAGCATGATATTTTGAATTATTGATCGTTTTGATTTTAATTTTCGAGGGACATTTTTAACTGCATATAGAATCGTATTATCTGACTCTTACTGGAGTGAAAGTGAAATATTTAGTTAAACAATTAATATGTTTTGGTACGTAAGCTTAAGCCGGGATTATCTCTGAAAACATAACCTGGAGCGATGCGATATAGAGTTTTAACACACAGGCAAGGCAAAGTGGGGTCCAGCTAGCTTGAATTAAAAACTGCCTGTAGTTTCGTAATTAGTAGCAATTTCTAAAATTGGGTTTACCATATTGCAGGGGCCAAATGAGTCTGAGATGATAGATGATTCCTGGGATCGCTTCTATCTTTCACCTAATGATCCTCATCTCAATATTCGATCTGTGACTCAAGAGGACAGTGGGACATACTCATGTATGATGATTTATTTAATATTGATTGCATTGGTTTATTCATTCATTTGCTTCTTTTTAAAAGAATTTTACTTCATTTTTATTTTATCAGGTAAGGCTATCAATGGGTTTGGTCTAATGAGTGCAAGGATTCAACTCTCTGTGACAGGTATTACTTTTATTCAGTTTCTTTTTAGCTTTAAAAGCGGTTGTAAAATCTTTCGCGAAAACTTACCTGTGTGAATGGAGAATGAATGGGAATGATTAGCATCTTCTCATTCCTGAATCATTCAACGAAATCAGCCTGGAGTACCAATGAATTTAGAAAATGGCATACATTTTTTGCATTTGGGTCGGTCCTCTCTTATCTTGGATACCACAATGTGGTATGCAAGGTATTGATACATTGAGAGTTCGTATCTGATAATCAAAAGCCAGGCTTTGTGTCTTTGGTCCGAATGTATGAGGTAGAAAAAATTAACTGGATATTCCTCCGAAGTGTTGCCTCTTAGTTTTTAAAATGATCTCTACCATTCATGATTTCCTATGTGCCGTGATGGGAAAATTACAATGTTGTACAATACAATACTTAACTGAAATATTTTCAAATTATACCTGAATTTGACAATACACAAATCGTAAGTGTGTTGGCTGGAAAAGTTCAACGTCTAATCCTATTTTCAGAAAGGGACAAAGGTTTTCGTTTTCGTTAGGGTTTCTTATCGATAAGGGATTAACTTGAGATTGTGGGATGAAGGGCAAACAGAGATTAGCTTACCTGTGTGAATGTAGAATGAATGGGAATGAATAACATTTCCTGCTATATTGTAGTCTTAGTCTTGACAAGTTTAGAAAAGTATTTCAGTGTATGTCATCTGTCTGCTTCAATGTCAATTGAAATTGAAGTAAATAAAGAACTGATACCAGTATAGTAGTAAAGTGTTAAATGTGTATAGTGTTAAATTGGTAGTCAAACCTCCTTCCTCCGATCATTTTAAAACAGCCACTTTGTTATATTGCGCAGTATCGTAGTATCACTAAACGTTTTATACTGTTTAATAAGATTTGTTAAAATTAATTAGTATTATACTCTTTAAGTAAAAAAAAACCTGTTGTTTTCATCGTAATTTTTTATTTTCTGCGAAAATTTTCATTTCCGTAATTGTGAAAATAGCAACTTGTAACTGCACTTTCCAGATCAAATTTTTACAGTTGAACTTGTCCCAGGCCACAAGAGACTTGTCTGGTCTGAGGTTCTAGGATAGAGTAATACGCGTGGCGTAGAATAGGGAGACATGAGACTCTTCTGTGTCTGTAATTTGGTCGTATGTATCAGGTTGTCGCGAGATCTGGTTAGACAGTTAGACTGTACTTGATTTTTTCACATTATTCGGATTAATTGGTATTTATTTATATGATTTTAAGTATTACTGTCGCTTTACAAATGTGCTTTGTAGATGGGATGTAATCTTGAAAAAGCTAATACAAAAAAATCTTTACCACCTACACTATTATTTGAATTTTCACGATGCATTCATTCAGGAATATCTAGGATTTTTAAAGAAATTATCGATTTCGAAAATTTTTGAACTTTCCGTCAGTTTCTGTTTCACATAGTGAATTGTGGCCGTGGTGGCCTAAAAATGAATGTATGAAAGTAGGCTGAGGCTGACTATGAATATATTTTCTGGTAGATGAATTGGACAGGTGAGAAAGAATAAACTTTGTTTAAACAAGTCCAGGTGCATATTACAGGCCCCTCCCCCTTAAATAGAAATCACTTGAGGTCGACGGTTGTCATGAATCGTGTGATACGAAATGTTGGACATGATGTTATGTCATCAGTGGATTCTTGTCAATCACGTAAATACGAATAAATGAACAAGTCATGCACTGGACTGGACTGGCCTGATTAGATAGGAGTAAAACATACGTATTATTAATATTATTAAATATCCACTTATCGTTAAAAATGTCCTTTGAAATTGTATCTCCTGTCTAGCCTGTTTCCTGATTTTGTTTTAATTGTCGTCTATCTCATGCCTTTTCATGGAACGCATGTTACCAGCCATACCACCCAAGAAGTGCTGGATAAGCTAAATTAAAAAATCATCCTTCAATCCATAGTAAGGTCAATCCATGGATCGAGACATGACGCATCCGTCAAGATTGTCACGTTTGCATAAATTGCGTACAAAATTATTATTATTTATTGTTCTCCATTAATCAAGGATGATGGGAGAGCGAAATTCGGATAAAGTCAGAAAGGATTTTCGTAGAGGGTGTTAACTTATTTTAAGACCTTACCAGAAGGTAAAATAAGTCTACAGGGTGATTCGTAACCTTAACCCCGAATCTTATGAATGAGCTAGAGTCATCAGCCACAGTGAGCTTGGGCTAAATTATTCTAAAGTCCTTTAAATCGCAATCCCCCTCGAAGTAATTTTCTGAACACGCTTTATTTGGCTTCACTGGAATTGAGATTGGAATAATGGTTTATTCGAGATTTCCCGGATAAGGATAAGGATAAGGATGGATGGAGTATGGATTGAATTAGATTTAGTGTTAATTGTTGTTGGTGTTTAATTTCATGTCGTCAAAGTACTCAAGTGTCACTCACGATTTGACGGTTGACGTGACCTCGGTTTTATTTTTACGCAGAACGACGCATGTGGTATGTAATTTAACCCAGGCTAGGGTGTTTCGTTCGTGATCCTAAACTAAAGAGGAAACTTTTGCTTTACCCCAATGGTTGTCACATACATAACACAACATAAAATACTAGGAATCTGGTTACCTTTGCTTTGCGGTATTTTATCTAGTGGGTTTTTCTTGAAAATAAAGTTTTATAGCTTTTTTATATGATCGTTGTGGGAATACTGGACTAGGGAAGGAAACATTTGGAAGAAGGCATGATGAAGGCAATTTATTCCCAGTCCAAGATCCAATCCAATTCCAATCTATGGATGAAGATGAAAGTAATGAGAGAATTGGTAACGGAAATGGTACAGTGGTAATAATACCATTCCATTCGGTATGGGTTGGGGAAGGAGAAGGTCGTAGACAGTCGTAAGAGTGTCAACTCAAACTGTTCTTCCGAAATTTCATGTCTGTACGAACGACTCTTAATTTCTTTCTTCTTTGGTTCTTCTTCAGGTGATGACCCATTCAAGGACAATCTACTCAAGTCGTCCACGAGTAAAAGGAGTAATCAGAATGGAATTACTTCTGCCCCTGAAATCTTGATGGATCAATTGCCAAAGGAAAAAGTTCTTAGAAAGTCTAAAGGAGAAAATTTGCTTCTCAAGTGTGAAGCTAAAGGAAATCCCAGGCCAAACATTACCTGGCTCAAAGTAAGTGTAGAGTTAGAGTAGACAGGTTGATTGGCCGTAAATTATAAGATGTCTGCGTGTTCAAAATTAATTAGGAACAACTGGAGAAAGCCGTTCATTTTTTTCAGTATTATTCCATATCGGTATTGTAATTAAATGCTTGTATTTGTACGAAGTAAACTATAAACTCGATGATAAGAGATAATAATGGATTAATGTCGTTAACAATAATGATTAAAAAGTTTTGTTATTCAATTTTTGTACTCATGGGCATTGTTTTGTTGTTTTTACTTTCTAGGATAATCTAGTCTTAACGGGATCAAGGGATAATATTTCCTCATTAAAGTTAACGAACATGAGTGAAGGCACTAGTGGAACTTACAAGTGCGAGGCCAGTAATATTTTTGGGATTTCCAAGTATGAAGTGCAAGTTGTGGTTACAGGTAAATTGTTATTTCTTTTTTTCTCTGCTTTGAAAGGTTCTTCAGTAATTTCATAATATTATATTCTTTTCGTTTGGGTGTTTGGGTCAGGGAAAACTTTACAAGGGATTAAATTTTACTATCGGTCAATCAACATATTTACTCATGGTATACCCGCAGCACTAACTTTTGGCAGGGTACTTCGAAAATGAACTCTTCTTTTAGTTGAATTTATTAATCTGTAGCGAGTTTGTAAGAAATGAATAATAGAATTACATATGGTCAGATGCCTCATTAAGTAATGCTGGCTAGATTTGCGAAAGTAAGTTACTTCTCAATTTTGTTGAGTTTATTAAAGTTTGACTTTCCAAGGTTAAAATGCCACGTCTCAGTTAAGAGTTACTGGAGGAATTCTTACGATAGTCTACGAGATGGGTTCATAGTCGTACAAATGAATATTTGACCAAAGCAGGACTCGACGAACTCGGACATTGTCAGTCTACTTTCTCTGTATGTGTGATGCACTTTTTGAAAACGATATCGCTGCGTTAGCAGGAGAGAATCCCCCGTGCGATTCGATTCAAAATTTTTCCAAAGCAGGACTCGAAGAACTCTGGCATTGTGAGCCTGCTTTTTCTGTTTGTCGTAATGAAAAAATTATTGCCAACTTTTTGAACAGGGCATCACCGCGTTAGCATGCCCTCTTACGATTCGACCCAAATTTGACATACAGATAGACATCTAGGTGCTTTAAACATTTGTCCAGGAAATAGGTCAAAAGAAAACTTGGGTGACCTCTGGGGTCACCAAAGCGTCCATATAATGTAAGCGTTACATAGGAATGAGAAACCCCTTCACAGGACTATGGCCTGAGCAAAAAGGCTATAGGAAGGATTTCTGATTCCTGTGTAACACTTACATTATTTGGACGATTTGATGATTAACCCAAGAGGTTACCCAAAGGTTTTGTCGACCTAATTCCTTCACAAACTTTGTTTAGAACCTCGATGCGTATCTGTGTGTCAATCATAGGGTCGAGTCGCGTATTCCTATGATGATGCAGCATGATGATCCTTTAGTGCAGATTTAGTCATACAGCTTGGTGTTCTTAAAGTGAAGAGTCTCCTAGTCTCCTTATAGTTTAATAAAACTCAAATCCTGAGCTGTTTTTGAGATGAATTTATGAGGGAATGAGAATGGTATGCTTAATAAGACTTGGCATTGTCTTTTTAGAGTGTAGATTGAGCAGGGGAGAAATTCCTTGGCAGTCGTACTCTCATTCACATTAGACTTTCTCCTGGCAGACATTTGTTTGAATGAAGGCTATGATGTAAATAATAGATAATGAAGAGAGAGAGTGGATTCGGTAGTCAGTCGAGTTCATCTTCCCTTGTCTCTGAGGATATTAGGGGAAGTAATTGAATTGCTCTGACTTTCTACGTCTACTTCCTAGTTCTGTATATGATGTTTTGAATGTACTCTATAAAGCTTAACACTACACACACAGGGTCATGGATTGGGAAAGCAGAGATCTTGAGGTTAAGTCCCACAAATTTGACGCTGTTTCCGGGTGAGAGTGGAAATATTACCTGCGTCGCACGCTTCGAGAGTGAGTCTCACCCTACCTTTGTTTGGGTCAAAAAATTGAGAGAAAAACCGGACCCAGAGTCCAAGAAGATCGTCTACCATGAGGGTAAACCCTATGAGGTAAAGTACCTTAAAAGTATATGTATGGCTATGTTTGGGACAATTCGAGTAACAAAGCAATTCCACAAATACCACGGCCAAAGAAATATTACGTCTGTCAAAATGATGTCAAGCCATTTCTCCCACCCTTTCCACGGGAAATATGGTCAAACCCAGACACCTGACTTAGGCGACCACCTCACTTTTGAAAGGTGGCGACCTGTTTGCTTTGGACAAGTTCGATTGTACTTTGGCCGAGCCCTAATGAATTTTAGGTTTACCTTGCATATATGTCCATATCTTCTACGAGAATTCAATATGACGGATAATAGTAATAGTGGTGACCCGTTGTGGGTGGTACATTGGATAGACTTAAATGTCAAATGCAAAAGTTATGTTATTCATATTTTATTTCGAATGTGAGGAACATTTCGTTCGAATACAGCGGTTTGTCGGTTTGTGATTGCTGAATATTGGACATTCGAGTTTGATAATATTTTTAAAACCACAAAAGATTAACCATCGATATCAATTCACGTATTACAAAACGTTTATTTTAATGAGACACTCTAAAGACTTAAAATAAGACGTTGAATTTCGTTTGCACATGCACTTTCTATTTCAATTAGCAGGAAATGTTAGGACGTTCACACTCATTTTGCCCTTAACATGTAATGTTCCTTAGACGCTAAAAAAGAGAAAAAAGGGATTTCACTTTTCCTTTTTTTGAAACTACCATTGGCATTGGCATCCAAAGGCTGACTGACGTGACGCGAAGCTGTCACTTTTGATGGATGACTATTTTCCCCACTTCTTGAGCAAGGCACAGTCCATTAACGCTCCCTGAGTCCAACTCAAGGAGGAAAAAATTCTGGAAGGAGTCAAAGTCAAAGTTCACTTTCTTTCATTTTCTCCTTGTTTGTTGTGTGTGATTCAGGTGCTGAGTCGACCGGAATGGAATGAAAAAGAAAAGTATGTTTTCACGACGGATTTGATTCTAACAAATGTCTCAAGAGCGGATACTGGGAGCTACCACTGCGTCGTGTATGGGCTCATGGGCTACATTCATAGTGAGGCTCAAGTCTTTGTCCAAAATGGTGAGTAAGCGCCCGTCATTTGATATTCACCTGTAATGCGTATGTGTATTATTCGTAGAGAATTGGTTAGTTTCCAATTTGCCTCCGAGAAGGTACCATAGTAGAGCAAATTACAATGATATTGAGCAGATACCATAAATTGTCTGCCTGAGTGATCGAACCTTTATTTAGCGCTGTGTCAGTAGTTGTTTATACCGGTTGCTGAACAGGACGGTTTGCTTCGAAATATCTGGTTGAAAGTATGTTGTATAAACCCAATGCATCTCTATATCCAGGAAATGCGATAAAGATCTTTATGTCTTTGCGGCTCTCCACTCAACAGCCCATGTTTTTGAGCCCAAGAGAGATCGGTAAATTGGATATGGACTATTAGATGAGAATCTTTGCGGATAATTTTGACTAGGCCATTGATTGTCGAGAGAACTGACCCAAGAAAACATAGGAGCAGACAAATTGGGGAATTGAGCCCAAGGGAATGATGAAAGAAGTAGTTGTAGTTGGGATGGAGGATATAACACTCGATCAAAGGGGGGATTTAATCTAGAAGCGATTTGTTTCTTCGTCTTTTCTTTACTCTTATGCTCTACAAACTTATTCAGATTTATTGTGGACACTTTATTAATTTTATAAAAATTACAATTTTCGAGAATGTATTTTTCTTGTTTACTTCATTTTTGTGTGCTCAGCCCTTCTCTGGGGCGAGACATAATCTCAGTTTACATGAAATTTAAACATTTTGATCCCCTCGTGGGGAAACGACGTTCCATTCCTGAAAGAAAATCTTCCAAACGCTATCTAAAGAAGTCGACCAGAAATACACTGGGGCATGTGCTACGCCGAAGCTCATCGGCAAAGCACATGCTCCCTGTGTATTGTAGCGGTCAACCCCAAATGGTTACACTTTTAGGGCTGGGATCTTCACAAAAGTTGCTCAGGAGGTCAAGGGCTATAACATATCAAAAATACAGCCAAATCTAACAGGATGGACTGGCCCTATGCCATTTCGGTGGTATCCTTTGGAAATAAATCTTGTCTGTTGACTCCTTACTTATGTATTTTCTTTTCCACAGATCCATCTCAAGTTCAAAGCGTCAAACTAAACAAGGAGAAAGAAGTCACTGTTCGTTGGGTAATTTTATGGGCCTCAGCTTTCCTCGTCGTCGCCGTTATGATTGTCACCTGCTTTGTTCGGCTTCATGGATGTCGCACTCAACCGAAAAGAGTTCCCGTCTTAAGAACTCCAGCGCCAAAAAAGTCACCGGGTGAAACGGTCAGCACAACACTCACACATCACAATGACGTTTTTCAAGGTTTGTTGGATGAGAATTTAACAATGACGTCCAGTTCGGGTCAACGGGTAGAGAGAAGTATGCGATGTTCCAGTGGACTCTCTGGACTTCCTGAATCAGACGTCACAGACATCATGCCAAGTACAAAACGAACACGAAGTAGTCGTCATCCTAAACCAAATCTGTATTCTGGTATGCCGCCAGATTCTGATATTGACTCATATCGTTTCTTCCCTCGAGCTCCTGCTCCACCTCATCAACGTAATCTCGGTGGTAATTTACCTCATCCTGGAGCCACAAGGCAGGAGAAAAGACGGTCATCTTCTGGGCATAGGAGTTCCAGATCAAGGTCTCGTAAACATCATGAAGAATTCTCTGATATGGACATGTTCCCATCGTCAGCCTCAGCCTATTGTCAACCAATTCCTACCCAAGAATCTAGGCATTTTTCATGTTCTTCAGCAAGTTTGACCTCATCAAGTCAGGGAGCTGGGGTTCCCCAGTACTATCCACAACATTATTTCCAACCACCCTCATCTCCAGTCAGCACTCACTCTTATCCGAAGAGGAATTATTCTCAGGGACAAGGAATATCTGTCTGAGAGAGAGAGAGCTGTATTGTGTTACCTGCCTACAGTGCAATTATTTCAATTTATATATGGAATTCTCATGTCACCGTCAAATTCCTGTGCTTTGGTGTCTAACATCTAGTCGTAGTCGTAGCATAATTTCCCTCAAGACTTGACACTCGTGAGTATACTGCCTAAGATAAGACTAAATGTAGAAGAGAGTAGAAACCACATTTCGATGTAAATCCTAATTATTGTTCAGTCAGAAGTCACGGTTCCTCAAATGTAGTTCCTATTCTGATGACGTACAGCGTACAGCATCAAATTGTAATTAAATTAAAATTGAAGTGTGTATTCAGGTCAAATCCAGAATCCAGCGTCTTAAGATTGTACAAAATATAATTTTCGGGCAAAGCTCAGTATAAGTGGAAATGATAAGGAAGATGTAGAAACGAAACAGAATTCTATTCAATTCGAAAGTGTAAATTATTTATTTGATTTCGTTTATGTTTGAATCTCCGTGCTTTTTCCTAGGTTATAATGTACAACCTTAGTACTTCGTCGATTAATTTTTGTATAGATTATGAACTTTGTAGAATTATTATTTTCCTTAAGGATTTGTGGGTATTTTATTTCTTTTATTTTAAAAAGACTGAACAGTACTTGAGTTGTCAATTTCCTTGTTTCTCTTTTGAATCAAGATTTTAAGTTGAGTAATTTTAAGGATTGTGTATCACATTATATTTGTGTACCTACAACTTACCGTACCAGTAGCAAATACTTTATAAATTATTTAAAAACGAAATATGGTGAAAGTTTGTGGTGAAAGTCATTCTCCCCTTTCACGCTTCAATACAATTTTTCATTTTCAAAACGCATTTTCTCATAGATTGTTAAAAATCCGTAGTATAATGTCTTTACTTAATTCATGCTCGTAGTTAGTTACGTTACTTCGTCAATTAGTTGGTGAAACTAATTATGTGTCAAAGTTCCGCATTTGAATAGGCCCGTTTTGTAACAAATAAGTGATGATGCTAACTCCCGTCATTTTCGTACGCGTAACAACCAGTCGTTCATTTATTCAATGTTATTTTATTTTTGAAGTTAATATGACTAATAAAATTACAAGGGTTTTGAGAAATCGAATCACAATGAGTTTGACTTCAATTTTTTCAGAAAACAGGTACTCAACGAACTGGGAAGTTAATCCAAGACTGAAGAAGTTGATAAAGTCACATTTGATTTGAATTGAGATATTGAGAATTTAATTACATATGGTATCCACCCTATGCTCTATGCACCTGTAGACAGATATCGATAGACTATTTAAGGCAAATTGGGTCATTGGTAGAAAATTATTTTAAATCCCAAGACTATGTATAACTCTATGTATGCATATAACGAATGAGTGCACTGCACAAATAACTACATGGATTTACGAAATGTAACTTGAGTAATTGTAAGTAAACTTTGTTTAATTAAGAACTAGTTAAATGAAATGCAATCATTATCGCCGAGTAGAAAGGTAGCATATTGAGGGTGGGTATAGTAGTACTGAAAAAGAGGCATATAATACTTGCTCTCGTCTCATTGAGATGAAAAGCTTCCGAGTCTTCTGAAAAGGCTTTGTGTTTCACCAGTTCCTCGTCGTCGTCCAAGCATCAAAATTGGAGGACTGGATTCTGGATGGTGGAAGCTGGAGCTTTGTAAATCCTTGGAGAAAGCGGGTTTTGTTGCTTTTGATGTCCAGAAAGGCATGGGCTTAAGGAGGGGATAGGGGGAGTTCTCCAGGATGACACATTCAATGAAACTCCAATTGAGAACCTTAATGAACACACACGAAGAGCTTTTATCTCCAGTCCATACCTTCCAACTTCCAACGGGACTTCCCGAACATGGAAACCCAAAAAATACTCCAGACTTCCCATTATCAACCCGTCCAGCCAGCATCTTTTAGCTCAGCATTGTCAGCCCTAAAAATAGTCCCAAATGTATTAATATTTTGTACTCGATCGCTCCTTCCTACTTCCGTATGCTTAGGGATCGATCCTTCGGGTGGACAATGCCTGGTCCACCCGACATACCTTTCCCACCACAATCAACGAAAAAGTACATGAGTATTACCGTTTTTTTGTTCATTGTTCATTACTTTGAGCTTACCTTTCTTCCAAAATTCCACTGGTTCCAAAACCCTCTTTTTCGATCGGCTGTACTACTTTTTCGGAAATCCCGGAAATATTTGTATAATTTTGTATTAGAATGTGAAATGTCAGTGGTCATGGTCAGTCAATCCTTGCAGACCCAATGTATGCATAACTTTGAAAATCATTTTCAAATAATGGTGGGAACCGACTCACTGTCGATTAAATGTACACAAAAATTAATTCGGCAAAAGGGTTTCATGCAATAATCCGTTTTACAAAAATGCCACAAATAATAAAATCTGAAAAATATCAAAAGAAACTAGACAATTTTAGTTAAAAGAAAACCGATTTAACTCCTTTAAAGTGACATTTACAGGCTACTAATGGTTACAAAAACACTGCCTCCGACGACCGGTCCTTTCTATTTTTCCGGTCTATACGGGTAAAATGTACACCTAGCCAATCTTGAAAAGTTGGTCACCCTGCCTTCTTATCTGTCTCTGACATGTCTCAAATCTCTAAACCACTTATGGGTTCCAAATAGATGATTTCATAATCTTACATTTCTTTCAAAATTCTGGAATGGAAGAAGCAGTCACTCACAAACCCAAGTTTCAAGGTCAAATTGAGTTTTCTTACTTTCGTATATTTCTATGTCAAATGTCAACATTGGAATTTTGAAATTTTACAATTTCGTGGATTTCTCGAATCTGAGCCTCATGGCAATTCTGTGTGTATTTCCTTCCTTGAAGAGAAGCTTTTCTGGTATTACAAGCTCCGAATACAAATGGGCGACTCGTGGCCTCCTCCTCCAGAGAATTGCTGAGAGTGCCGAGTGCGAAGTGGGAAATTGCTGAAGAACGAGGCGCTTGCAGAGGACCCTTGTCCCGCAGGAGGCCGGGCCAAATTTTACCAGGACGTTGTAAGATGGGAAAAGGCAATTTCACTCTTACAATGTGTTAAGTGCCTGCACTGAACTAAAACCAATACAATGCCCCGCAAAATTACATTCCTAATAATTAAGACCACGAACACATCAAATCATTAATATTTATTTCAAAATTTGATAGAATTCGGCTAGCGGTCTGGAGAAGGTACCCTTAGACTAGTAGATATAAACTTCACTGGTAAAAAAAAAAAAAAAAAAACCAACCAAAGTACCACACCAAATATGTCACATTTAATGAGAACCCTTAAAACTACATTTTAAAATTTCTGAATTTTCTAAAATAAATACTTTTTCAGCTTTTGGTTTTTTAATTCTATAAGTCTCTTTCTCGCGTTGTCGTTGTCACCAAATTCCAAGGTCAAAGATTTCTGGACGAATTCCATCCTTCCTTCGTGTTCTCTCACTTTTCTGTATTTTTATGTCAACATTGGAATTTTGAAATTTTACAATCTCGTGTGCATTCTTTGAATCACTTGAGGGCAGTTCTGTTTATTTACTTTGAAAAGAAGCTTTTCTGGCATTACAATGCAATGTCCGAATAGAAATGGGCGACACGTGTCCTCCACCGCCTCAGAATTGCTGTGTGCGAAGTGGAGAATTGTTGGGGAAATGGAAATAATGGGCTGGCGGACGAGGCGCTTGGGATAAGTCCAGGAGGCCCGGGCCAAATTTTGCCTGGACGTTGTAAAACAGAAAAAGGCACTTCCATTCTTACAATGTGCTAAGGGCATGCACAAACCAAAGCAAAGCCCCGTTTTCAAACAAGGATAACAGAACAAAATTTTGTCTCAATATTGAAAATTTTCAACAAAGGAAAATTCATCAAATTAATTATCCGTTGACTATAAATTCGGAAAAAGAAATAATCCATGCAGAAAACGATTCGAAAACCCACGAATTGGGGAGAGTTACCCGAGTAGCAGTAGAAAAGTAGAAAATAAACTCTACAACGAACCACACCGTAACCGTAAGTGATAGCAAAGCCTGCCACCGAGAGAGCCTAGCTATAGGGACCATTTTATTTTAATCAGAAGAAATACTTGGAATTATGTGATCCTGATACCTGATCGAAATGCATGTTACCTATTTCAAGAAATGTCATTGTATTGTGGATGATCGAGCTGTTGGAACTATTCTTAAAAATTAAGCTAATTGAAATTGTATTCATGTCTTCTGGGCAATTTTAGATGGAAAACGGAGAGTGAAGGATTTAAATATATATATACAACCGGTGTCCCAAAAATTAAACCGTTATGACACTAAAAATATACGAGCAATTATTATTATCAGGAATGGATGTGAGTTGTTTACATGCGTTCCTGATTCCCTTCGTCTCGCTCGCATATATCGAAGCTAGACGAAGGGAATCAGAAATGCATGTAAAGAACTGACATCCATTCCTGATAATAATAATTGCTCGTATATTTTTAGTGTCATAACGGTTTAATTTTTGGGACACCGGTTGTACCGGGATATGATAAAGAAGTCATTCACACAACTATATACACCTAATCACCTAATGTCCACCAGTCCAAAAATCCTGTGAGCGTAATAAACGGTCAACTAACTGTTCTTCTCGATCCGGTCGCGACTCGCGACTGACAAGGGAATGTAATATCGATCGATTTCTGTCATCCCAATATTCGATATTTGAGAATTTGGATATTGATCATATTTCGATATTTTCGATATTTCGATATCCCATGCCCCTCCATGTTAACATAGAGAAGTGTATGCATTTCGATATTCGATATTTCGATATTTGAGAATTTCGATATTTTGATATTTGAGAATTTCGATATCGATCGATATTTCGTTACCAGAAAATGACCGAAATATCGTTCGATATATCGAAATTTCGATATTACATTCTCTACGACAATAATTTAACATTTCAATAGTAATTATATACAACATAGTACGTGGTAGATCATTGTGATAATTTGAAAACTTATTAACATCCAGTTCGTACGTAAAGGGAATTATATTGATTGTAATTGCGTCTGTAATTAGATTAACTCTGAATTGGAGATGTAATTGGTAGTATATGTATATGTAATAATCAATTATTTGCTTTTCAAGTCATTTTGAGAATTTCGATTTTGCAAATCCTTACCTGATTTCCACGATTGTAAGTTGAAAGTAGATAATAATTGCATATTGCTGTGATGAGCGATTCTCCTTGAGATTGTTTTATATATTATGTATAAGATTACGATTGGAGAATCTTAAATTTTAAGTGCCCTTGTAGTGAAATGGTAACACGATGCGCATAATTTGCGTTGACTGCGGATGTCATCGCTGGGAATAAAAACGGAATGGTATCGTAGCTAGAACTAAAATCTTTGATGAATGGTGACATTGACACATCTCCATTTGGTTGAATTTTGTCTGACTCATTTGTTTTTATTATTTTGAAGATCTTTTATACAAAAAGTAAAGCCAAAGTAAGTGAACGTGAAAGTGTACAGAAATGTGCAAGACTTCTGAGAACGGAATTTGAATATCGTCGATCGATATCGTAATTGAGAAGTCAGTTGACTTAATCACTTGACAAATGTGTTAGTAAATAATGTTCTAACTTTTTGTATTTTCAGATTAAAGTCGCTGTCAAACTTTCCATACGAAGACACCCCGTGGAAAGGGGACTCGGTGACAGGTCGTTATGCATACCAATGTCCTAGTATCGTAGATATAGAATATCATTGTTAGCCGAAGAAAAGTTAAACATGAAGAAATAATTTTAGTTTTTCAGAATGCATATCATATCTGTTTCATTTTATTCATTAGTCTCATATACCTATACGAACATTCGATTAGGCATCAGCCTGTTTATATATTTACTTGGTGCACAACATCTTTAATAAAGTATGCAGTAAATTGTAGGACGAACATTTAAGGTTCTAGTAATAAAATCTAATTCTTAGAACAATTAAAGGTGTCCTTACTGAAACTGAAATTATCCAGAATGTTTTGGCTTTGACTCAAATTCCAAGGTGCACATTTGAACATACAACGAATTTAATTCCTGAATGCCTTCATAATTATAATAACCATTTGTGTATTTATTGATAAATTGTATGATCCATTTCCAGCCATTTCTCGAGGAAGGTATATGGTACAAAGTGAAATTACAAATATTGTAGTATAAAGTAGTAATTAATTCACATAAAGCTAAGAGGCTTATTTTGGTTTCTTTTGAGTAATTAAATCATATGCATGTCTTTACTCTGACTGACTTTTGCGTTCTGGTTAAAATAAAGTCCAAGAAAACTTCATCAAGTTTACTTTTTGGTAATTTGGTTAAGTTTGTCTTTGAATTATTACACTATATACTAGAATGACACGCGACGATTTTAGGACCACGCGTGCCAGTAAGCCTCTTAACATATTTTGGCGTCAAGTCCAGGGAAAGTCCTGCCATTCCCAGATCTATTAAAATTCTGAATTCTCTACATTTCCATCAGTCAGTCAACAATATAAAAAAACAAATGTTCAAACTAAAGCCAATGCACTGTAATTTTGCACATTCCGCGTCTCGAGCATTCATTTTTTACAAGCGAATTATTTTACAGAATTTTTGTACGTCAGGCAAGTGCCGAATGTAAGTTATTTTACTGATAAGAAGTGTGCGAATGTAGCTGGGTTTCAAACATTAGGTTCCATTAAAATCCCCATAAATCTTTCTTAGAGACTTACAATTTTCTCAGGACATTTATTTTCATAGCACAAAAATTACATTTAAGACATTATATAACAGCACGCACAATCAATATGGCGTCACAAATAACATACAATTACAAAATTCCGCGTTAGCACAGCGTCCATTTTCATTTTCGCCGTTCGCTCTGGGGAAACACTTAACAAGCACTTACAGGAATAATTTTCCTTTCAACTATTTTTTTATCTGTCCTGCATGGAGTGTTCACAAAAATCCAGATGTGTAATGTGTTCACACTTATAAAGATACACTAAGCCTTTTTGATTTACTGTCAACCATAATATGCATATCCATGTATGTTTTTCCTCAATCTGTTCTGTTCTCTCAACCTTTTTTTCATCATATTTACACATTTTACAAATACAAAAACTTCTGGTTTCTCTGGCCTTTTGCCTTTTGCCTGAGAACTCCTTTATAACCATTCTTCATCTCATAACGTAACTCAGGGGTTTCGAAAAGCTTTAAAACAAGCAAAACCTTTTTTAGCCCATTTTGGTTTGGTTTGAACGTGTTATAATAATACATACATCAACTAAAAGAAACAACCCATTAATTAGCCATGAATTGTTTTCATATTTCTTTCTTTTTTGCTTACTGGATGATGAGAAGACAGATTTAAGGAGTTCATCTTTATCATAAAATGGACGTAGAGAGGGAAGGAGAAGTACATAATCCAAAATCTTTATGCTTGCATTTCCTGAGAAAGTCAAAGCCTTATTTGATGATTTCTAGAATGTTTTCTTTCCGAAGATGCATCACTTCCTCCAGAACTACACCAGTGGTCCACTGGTCGATGGTTCGTGAATTCTGCACGATAGGATGCACTTTGACGGGAATCTCTGGAATCGGAGGAAGAGGCTGTTTGAGTCAGAAGCGGTTGTGTCAATAAACCTATATACAAGGATACCCCGTTAATTTTTGGCAACTAACTTTTCAGCCAAATCCAACGTAAATGTACGTAGTCTCAAATATATTTGTTAATCCGTGAACCGAATCGGATTTCAACAGGTTGGCTAACAATACCACCGCTGATATACTGACATTGGCAAACAAATATTTACTGGCAGGATTATTTAATTAATTTTGGTATATGTAGACCCGAAGGTACTACATTTAATCAATTTAATATCCAATCCGGCAAAAGTCCGGTCCATATTGTCCGGATTCAAACATATGATTGACCGAAACCAGATATCCAATGTCAGCTATTCGGCGGACACCATATTCGATGGATATTATCCATCGGATATGCATGATTCTACCCAGAGGAGATTAATTACGATAAGACGCCGCTCAGGGTGTAGATTAATTTTCACTATATTTAGAAAGCTTATTCCCTTTACGTTATTTCGACACCTTAAGATTCACAAATATATATTTGAGGACATGTACATACGACATTTGATCTGACTGAAAAGACTAAAATCATCGGAAATCCGATACGACCCTTATTCGAAGTATAACCGCTTATCACCCAACAGCAATACTTAAGAGAACGGACGAATATACTGACCTTGAGTGTTGTAATTGTTCCTGTCCCTGGTCGAAGGGTTTAAATTTGGCCTTGATGGAAGTGGTGGAGCCCTGGCGGTGGGATGACCTCCACCAAAAGAGGACGTACAATTGTTCGTCTCACAAATTGGTACACTGGCATAGGCTGGACTAGCAAGATGCGGGACATGGACATGACTTTTGGCCGCCATGTTATCTTTTGTGAAGTACGGTTGCTGCTGGGTTGAAATGGGAAGAATGTGGGGGGTTGGTGGGAGCGCCCCATCCCTCGTACAAGTCCTTTGAGAAGTTCGTGGATTGTAGAATGGATGCGGTGGAGTATGGTAGCCATTTGTGGCGTCCCTTGGGGTCGCGTAGGTTGTGCTGGTCGTTACGGTCGGGGTTGGACCGTTCGATTCTCCGGTATGGGTCCGCCGGACACAACAAATGACTAGAGCCAGTCCCGTGAAGAGAACCATCAGAGTGGAAGGAATTGCAATTAGCACACCAATTGGGAGCAGTGGGTCACTTTCTTCAAGTGGAAATGCTACAAAAACAAAACAAAATTATCAAATTCAACGATGTCAGTAAGATATTTTGGTCACACCTTTCAAAAGTAAACTATTCAGAAACTCAGATAACCCAAGAGGTCTCCAATTGAATCAGATAAACGCCTATCTTATCTATTACCGGTGACCGGCCGTACTGCTTTCAAGAAATTCCCGCTACAAAATATAGCAACGGATAATAAGTTTACGCGTTACAAGGTTTTGTACAAATCATGATCCAATTTGAAATTTTCACCAAAATTGGTCATCCATATCCCAGAATTAATGCTGTTGCATTCACTTGACTATAACCACCCCCAAGCAGGAGGTCTTTAATCACACTCAATGAGTTCAAGACTTGGAAGTTGGCCAAACCGAATATTCAGTCACCCATGACCTGTGTAACGGCCTTTACATTCCCCTATCTGAAGTATTATTTTATTAGTCTACCTGAGTTTCGGCCTCTGGTCAATTTCAGGTACAGCGCGTAATCGTGCTACTAGTGGAAACAATCACTGAGTTACCTCTTCCTCATCATCAGCTAATAAAGTTGTACTTGAAAGTGCAAGTCTGTGCAAGATTTCAACCAAATCTGATAGCAATGACCGTTTTTCCAGGAAGGAGTTCTCAGATTAGATTTTTCCAACTCACGTGAAATAGTCAAACGGATTTTTCTGACCCACAATATGTCTAGGAGTATATAATTAGCCGATCCCTCCATGCCATGTCTAGAAAGTGACACGTAACTACTTTCAAAAAAGATGTAACTTCTTATAAAATTTAAGCCGAGTCGTACAGTTCTGACTGGTATTCCAGAACCGAGTTTGGACTGTGGACGAGTTCATGTCGGAAGGTCCATCTGTAGTTATGGAGATTTCTGACTTGCAATATCTAGAAAATAGAGGTTTCGTGCACTACTTTTGGAGAAAAGGACTTGAGGTTATAGAGAGTAGAGTGTAAGTAGTAGTATTAGACAAGTCAAGTCACACCCCGCCAGTGAAAGTCAATCTATGGAAAGTCAAGATAAAACGAAAAACGAATTGGAGAGTAAGGTGAAGGGAGAAGGAGTGAGGGCTATCAGGAGGGCACAGCTCAGAAGTTAGTGAATACTGGAGAATATACTGGAGATATACTGGAGAAATCAAGTAGAGTGAGAGAATATCCCAATCCCAATCGAATTTCCACTTTCTCCGGGAGAAAGCAAAAAAAAAGCAAAAGCAAAGCTTAGTAAACCGACATTCGTGTGTATGAATCAGTGGCGGTTCTGGTAGTTTCTACCGAATTCGCCAAGGACAAAAATTGTAACTCGCAAATAAAGTTTTCAAGTCAAATGGCGTGAAATGTCAATTTCATTGAGTGTGTGTCTACAGTGTGATCGTGATCTGTCTAATAGAACCGCACTAAGGAGAGAAAGAGTGGTTATATACAGGAGGTGGTCCGATTGGGTAGAACAATTAAAATTGTATCATGGAGAATTGCCTCTAACAATCTTGACCTCTCACCCGAGGTTTCGCTGGGTTGACATTTATTGGTTCCGCCTGACATCTGTATGGAGAACATTTGAATATCTTTCACCTTTAATTTGCATATTCAATATTGTAATAAGCCCTGTTCTATTGGACTACTAAATCTTTAAACAAGTGGAAGGTCATGGCCGTGCTGGCCCATTCCTAGAACCGCTACAAGTTCTTATATTCCCTACACTGTCAAAGATTCTGGAAAACGTTCAAGTACAGACTTTCTCCAGGTATAGAAAACGGGTCTGTAAAAGCGGAATATTTATAGTGGACTGAAGCAACAACAAAATAACACCATCAGCTCTAACACGGAAGCTACTTTTAAAGTAAATTCTAGATCACCTAGAATGATTAGAAACCAACACGAAATGTTACATGAAGTGTCCCAGCCGAAAGATTAACCGATTTTCGGCAGATAATTTTTTGAGATAATTGTGAATTATTCCAATTCCAATGATAACTTGATATAGTCTAATGGAACCTCCACAAAACTGCTGAAGAATGTATAGCTAATAATAAAAAGTTAGTTTTAACGAGAAAACCTTCATATTCATAACCTAGGACATTTGAAATGAATATTTTAGCCTGGTGGTACGAGCTTCACAAGAAATTTGGTTCCCTTGTAAACATCGGAACAGAAACGTATTCAAAGTCTCTAGAGAAAGAAACCATCCTGCCGGAGTGCAATCGTATCACAAAATGCAACTCCAATGATTTTGGAGTTACTGTGGCTAAATCTCGGTATCACCAGCATACAACATATAAGAATATTTCGGTGAAAGTAGAAACTGATATGTTAACTTACCGGGAAGAATGTTAATAAATGACTTTCGCATGTTAGACCCACCAGGGTTTTCGGCCAAGCAAACGTAGGCAGTCGGAATCTGAATTCCAGTATTTCGGCTGTCTGCTCGAAAACTAAGTTCACTCAGGTAGGTGCCGTTCGAAAATGGAACGGCACGGTTTGCACTGCTAATGATCTTGTATCTGGATCCGTCCAACTTAAAAAACAAAAAAAAATAAATCAATATTATAAAGAAATATTAGAACAAAAGAAGGTGTATGTTAGATTAGCTCCGCATCCTTAAACTGACGGCCAAACTTGATCTCAAACAGTTGTCGAAAGTCGAGACACTACTTTCGCCATTGCAAAAACGGAAACTTGATGTCAAATATCAGATTTGCAATCCGAACGTTAGTATGCTCAAAGTTAATTTTTGCACTTCAGATACAGCTGAAAGTGACGGGCAGTACAGGCAAGTTCAAAGTTCACAGCATTTCTGAACACTCCGTATACGTTTGTGAAAATAATATAAAATACATCCATATATAACTTTCCCGAGTCAATGATGGTCACACATAATCTTGCATTCTCCTTTGTAGAGAATGGACAAGCTTTCTAGTTGGCTTAGGGAAGGTAACCCCAATAGTTCAGTAGAAACAGTTCTCTACAGTAACCACCACACTTTGTGAGTACCCTAGGTACTGAATACTCACCATACAGAAATGGTAAGTGCTGCCTGTACCATTTTACTATAATTGACTACGACAGGCATTTTATGATAATATGAATGGAAATACTTACACCGACAGTGCCTTCGACGTCCATTTCTCGATCTCCAAGTTCCCTGAACCACTGGATGGTTGGGACAGTGTCACTACTAATGAGACACCGGAAATGGATTAGTTGTCCCCTCGTGACTGCCAAGTTTGAAGGCTCCAGGGAGATTACTCGGGGTCCGTTGCCGTTCACTGTCATTCGGAAGAGAATCACACGTTGAGTATTCTAACTACTTGTTTTCCCGTAGAGTCGGGATTTCACGATCCACGTTTAATTCGATCATATTATTCCTATTTTTAGTTTGAATAGAGGGAAAGGCAGGAAAGGAAAGGAATATTATGAAAACCCGATGAAACTAGGAACAAAAACAAGTATTATCTTCCGAAAATTATTTATCCATTCATGAAGACTTTTAGAAAAGGATTATTTTGCACATGGTTCTCCTGATAGGTTTGTCAGGGGATGAGGAAGGATGATCATTCACAAAAGGGGTTTGGGCACGAATATTCCTTGTATATTGAATTTGTAAAATTGCTTTTCTAGACTCGATATGTGTAATAACGTAGGGTCCAGTTCAGAAGGATTAAACCGACTCATGGGTAAGGAATTGGTTCAATATTTTTGTCAAAATGCAAATATAGTAGTAAATTTGTAATTTTCTTATGAAGGAATATACTCCAATGAAATAGAGATTTAATTCTTATTTGAATTCATTGACTGCAATAGAAAAAAAGAACTTGTTCCAGCATTTATAGTGAATAAAATAGTTCACGGAACTTCGAAAGGCATCAAAGAGAGCTGAATTGAATTTTTGAGAGCAGAAAATCAAAGAACTCGAATTGCTACAAATGACTCGATCACAATCGTTTCAGTCAAAATTACATTTTTAGTGAACACGTAACGATATAGCACAAAACAATATTTAATACTTCTGTGTTCTCCGTTTACAAATTCAAAATACGATTAAAGTTTTTTCGAACTCAACTATAACACACAGAAGACAGTTAAATTTCAAACAACTAAAAAGTTCAAAATTAGTCGTATCGGGTGTCCTGGTCACAAATGTAAAGATTTCGTCGGCAGATGAAGTTGTTTTTCGTATCCCTATATGCGTCTGGTACGAAATAGGTTAAGCTTGTGCCCAGGATACTTCGTTGACCTGTCTGAACGGTTTTGCAGCCTCTCTGGTTGTAACATGAAAAGTAGTTACCTTGTCAGTATGGTTAATTCAAGTTTTGAAATTCGGAAACTTGTCATTCATATTTTATCAGAGTTGTTAGAATTAGACGGGAAAACCGCGACGTTAGTAGAGCACAATGAATTATAAACGCTTCAAAAAAACTCACCGACTTCGACCGTGAACGAAGCATTGACTTGGCCATAAATATTTTCAGCTCGACAAACGTAGGTCCCGATGTCAACAAAACTGATGTTCGTCAAATCCAATTGTTGTCCGTTGATTCCTGGCAGGTGAAGTCCGTCCTGAAATAAAATAAAAAAGGCTCAGCGTGAAACGAACTCATTGTCAGTCAATACTGATTATTCATGAGAGACAGCGCGCTGCCATATAGGGACTCAAACTCCGCGGTGGGCCTTTGTACCCAAATGAAATCAAAGTTAAAATCTGTCATTGTTACTCAGGTCTTGTGAAAAATAGAGAAAAAAAAATTATACATGCTCATAATTATGACAAACGCTAGAGATTGTTATGAACTTGAGCGAATGAATTGAAGCAAAGCAAATATATGGTAGGCACTGCACAATTTCCAATTATAGTGGTTTGTGGATAGCCGTAATGTTTACTCTAAACTAGTGCTATTCCGCTTTTTTGAGCTAGTTTTCAGGTCCTCAGAAAAAGATCGAATTTCTTTGGAAAATTCAGGGAAAATTCCACCCAAGGAGACATTATTTGATTAATCGCATATTTCCGTCCATTGAAGTTTCTGAAATCGAGGTTTTTCCAACCCATGATTCACTCATCGTATCTAATTTCAAAGAATATAACATGTCACTCACTTTGACTTTGAACCAAGAGACGCGAGGAAAGGGTTCCCCGTCCACTTTGCACCGAAGGGTGAGAGAAGACCCGAGGGGTTGACGAAATGTTGGCCCGAAGGCGGGTTGTGTAAGTTCTGTAAACCGGGGTCGAATTCCAAGGATATCTTCCGCCTCCTTCTCCACAGAACTTGTCTCATCCCCAAACCCGCCAACAATCGCTCCGCTCTCATCTGGAAAGAAAAAGAATCGTCTCCCGTCAATCACCAACTTCCGAAATCTTCAATATTTAAATTCCTTAAATTCCTAGGATTCTAACGATGAAGTAAAGGGTTGAAAAAGTACCAGCACCAAACTCCAACGATTTTCACCCGCACCCTCAATTGTCATCATCTTTCAATGTTGCAGTTCTATTCAATAAAGCTAACGTTAACATGTCCATCCATGCCCATGAGAAACTCAGGAAGTCACACGCGTGTCCACTTTTCGGAATCTCTTGGAATTCCGGAAAGTCAGAAAGAACATTATCGACTCCAATTCCAATATCGTCACAGCGATTCATAAGCTCTATACTTTCACCATCAAATTACAAGAAATCCGACCTTCCTCCGCTGTAAACTCCAGACTGACCTAGATATGACTAAAAGCTTACGAACCACCATGCCCTTTCAAAATACGAAGTACTGAAAGTGTCATTCACCTCATCAACTTAACAATTCAAAATTATGTAAAATTATATTAATCATTAATGAGTAATCTTTGACATTACAAACAACATCCCAGTATGGCTACACATTAATGACAAATAGTCGGGGAACTCATTTAAGAACTGGTCTCAAAAATTAGGTCTTCCTCTTGAGGATTCCTAGTACTGAGAACGTACCGAAATTCGCGGTTTCCGACTTAACCCTAACTCATATTAGTGATGAGGATGAGGAAATGAAATGTAATGGAATGTATTGTGAAAGTTAACGATAGTATTTGTAATAAAATAAAAAGAAAGCGTGGCTATACTCGACTACACAGTTGATTGAATTTCTAGGTGAAAATCTATTGGTCTGGTCGGGCGCATTCAACTCTTTCATGATATAAAAATTGGAA